>JABCRI010001174.1:0-72208 GCA_015143295.1 Tetracentron sinense | reverse complement strand
ATAGAGGGCAAACAAGGTCGTCATCGCTGCCTTGAGATATACCTCAGTGGTATTTTCAGGGTTGCAACCCAAGCAGTGGCACGAAGGTGACCCTTGGGATGAGTGGTGGACAAAACCCCTATCATAACATCAACTAACTTGAGCCTTACGAAAGTGTATCAGGCCGCCTCCTCATTACCATTTAATCCTATCTAACAGGCAAAACAAGCACTGCATTAAGTGGACATCGCACTTCACTCACGTGACCAGATTTGCAGTCCTAAAGCTGCCCAACACCATGAACAACAGCTAACCAGCATCGTTCCAATTGTAAATTTGACACAGGGGACTAGTATTTTTGCGTCGTCAACCGTTACGCCTAAGCATCCATTGCAATGAGGATGAATTTGTAACGTGCCCCACAATTTCTCGGCCATGTCGTTTATATAACACACGTCTGGTACCATCACATATAAATTGGATTACCACCATCCTCCAAGATACATAATGTGTTTCAGGGCTCCTCTTGAAGAAGAAGAAGATTGGACACTCCGTTCTCCACATCCAAGAATGCCACCAATACACTAACAATGGTACCCTTCAGTTTGAACCATACGCAATCCTGGATCGACGAATGGTGAACCATCATAACACGGTCGTGATCCCAAAAGCCCAGACTGATGGGAAAGAGCACAATCTAAGATTTATTGCATGGATCGAACAGGTCATTACTTAAGTTCTAGTTAATGGGCAAATGCAGCCCTAGAAAGACACAACGTGGAGAAATATTCGAAGTTTTGGAACGCTTTCCAAATTTCAACCTTGAGGACAAAGGTTTGCTTAGGCCATGGGAAGGAACTTTTTTTCTCCCCAAACGTGTGCAGCAAGCAATATACAAGATAGCTTAATCCCTACTTGTCTCAAACTACACCTTCATGCATCAAATGATTGCATGTAAGGATCTTCTCTCGCAATGCCCAAAAAGAAAGATACATTGTTCTAGATTATGCCACATAGCTCTAAATGAAAGAAGTTGTTAATCAGGGAACCCGGAGTGAGGATTTTACAGAGAATTGACCTACTGGTTGACACCCGATCAGAGGACTAATATCCCTAAGATTGATTAAGAACAGTAAACGACAGAGTAATAAACACACAGCAACAAAAGGACTTATTACCACTTTATTCGGACATGGAGTCAAGGAGTATTTATCTTTTTTACTTCACAAACGAGGATGCTGGGACAGTGGTATCAATTACAAACACCCATTAAAATTCTATGAGTCAATATCATATGGGTCTATTCACTTGGACAGACTTTTCTAACAACAAGGGCACTCCTCTACTCAAATCAGCAACCAACATTGAAGCATTTCCATCAATAAAACATTTATAACAGAAACTTCTAAATTGAAAACATTAGACAAGGATAACAATCCAAAATTCAAGCAACACACAAAGAGGAAAATAAATAAATAAAACCGAGAAAAACACATTGCTGGCAACAAAACCGGCCTAGTTGGGCAAATATCGACTTCCAGAATCTATTACATCAAATATAAAAATTAATGGAGATGCAGAAGAATCCCAGATGGGGTTTGGGTCTTAAGAAAGAAAAAATCAAAAAATTGACAGAGAGAGGAACGAAGAGTACCTAAATTGCTGGCGTCGAGGAAGCATGAACTTCTCAAAGCAGAAGCACCTGAAGCGAAAATGGGAAACCTCACCGCCACAGATTCTCCGAAATCAGAAGCGCAGCAGCACGTAGGAGAGAGAGAGAGAGAGAAAGAGAAGAGAGAGACTGGGAATGATCACAGACATGAACTAGCTCCTCCTTATATGCGTCATTTACTTGAAGAGGCGGTTAAGGTAGTTACTGACTACCGGAAGATCATGATCAAAACTCAAAAGGACTGACTGAAGCTGAAACCAGTGGGTTTTGGTTATTTCTTTGACCATCTCACTGTATGACGGTTACGGCTCACTGGGGCTACGAAAACATTTACATTTTGATTCAGTCATGAGTCGTATTCTTCTCCGGTTGTAACCGGTTACGCCCCTGAGGTGCTCAATCATTTACTTAGATTCCTATCTTACTGGGAAAGCTCCATGGATGGCAACGGAGCGGGTTTGGACCCGGTGCCCCCTACCCTACCCCGGCCCCGTCCCAAATCCAATCCAATCCAGGTTAGGGCAGGGCAGGTGACCCATCTCCATTTATCAAAACACTTCTCAGCACGTCCAGGTCCCCATCCAGCCTTAAAATATTAAGGTAATTTTAAGATTAATTTAAGGATGATATAAAATTTAATTATAAACAGGGTGTGAGACAACTTAAATCCATCCCGAACTCCAACCAAGGTTGGGTTTACTCATCATTTCCCATCCCCGCCCCAAACCCATTTATGAACCTCCCAAACCGGTCCCAATAGGGGCAGGTCGAGGCAGGTTACTCGATTACCCCAGCCCATTGTCATCCCTAGTAAGTTGGACTCATTCTGGTCCTCACAAGCAATACTTAGTGGACTTTAACTAAGGCCCAATTCAGTCTACAATTTCTTGTAGTCGGGCCTATATGGGCCACAAGTTCAGAAAACACAAGGATACACAGGCCCACTTTACTGCTAGACTTTCTAAATAATTAGGGGTGCACCCCACTTTTTTATATGACTACACCCCATTAGTAAAAATTACTTGCTATACACCATTAAAACCATAAAATTACTTGCACACACCAAAAGTTAAAAAAAATAGCTAGAAAATTTATAACTACACCCTAGGGTACAGGCGTGTCTGTTTGGATGTGTTATTTGTGAATAACAAAAAACAAAGTAATCCAAGATATACCAAGTTGGGTGTGTTTACCTCCCTCAAGCATCAATCAAATTGAGGCTGCTTACGTAAGCACTGAGCACTCAAGAACTAAAAAAAACCAAGCAATCCAAGATGTATCCTTGAATGAGAGAGACGAGATGTTCAAGTCTTTCACAGATAATCAAAAGCCCACAAAAAGATCTTAAATTGCTACTGCACGCCCTCAACCAAAACCATATATCAGTTTCTCTTCAAAGAAACCATCTGAATCCGACAACTATACCTATTGTATCCGGTAGCGGAGGAAGACGGGCAGAGCCGAAAGAAGCAAATGAAGTGCAGAGAAGAAGAAAACGGTGCAAAAAAAAAAAAAGAAGAGGTGCGACTATAAAGTTTAAGGAAACTGAATGGGAGAAAAAAAAAAAAGAAATAATGAGGTGTAGTCATAAAAAAGTGGGGTGCGCCTAACACCACCCATTATTAGAACATAGGAATGAGTTTGGAAAGAGATTTTGGAAACAGATTGCACATAGAAGTATAACAATGTTAAGAAAGTTGGTCTCGATGAGGAACTCCTTAACTATTGCCAGAGTTTTAACTAGGTGAGTGATCTTACTCCGAAGATAGATAAACTCAACCATGTATCCAATTTAAAGATTCAAATACGTATTGCTAATATTTCATAAATTATGATTTTTTTCAAAATAATTAAATTAAAGGTATTTAGCCATACTGATATAATGAATCCTACCAATATGTATCGTATTATATATTTATAAATAAGGATTTTCTTTTCTAAGAGATGCATCAAACAAGTCCGAAACTGATACATGTCACATGTCGACTGAGTCTTACGGATACGTATCAATTTATTTTGGACGAGCCATATTCACTTCTCAGTAAAATGTATCCATAATAATAACAAATTGGTCTTTACCCAAACTAATATATATCAAGTCATACAAATTGGTTTCAGTCATTTTTACTGGTCTCGCATTCTTTTAGAGTTTGCTGGACTAAGAACAAAGTAATCATTTACGAATAAGTGTAAAGTCAGTGGCACTTCTCCAAGAAAAAATAGTTGCAATTTTGTAAAACACATGGCCCTAGTCAGTTCAACCCACTGGTCCACCGGTCCTACGAATTTCTTGATTACCTTCAATTGAATTGCTTGATTACAGAATGGAGATTTCCTACGAATTTCTTGATTACCTTAGATTGAATTGCTTGATTTCAGAATGGAGATTTCCTGGTGAAGTGTATAAAAGGGATGACCCATAGGTTAAAAAAACAAAGGATCTCCCTTTTTCGCTGTAGCTCCTCTTTGAATTTAATCTGCTAAGAAAAGAATAAAATTTTGATGTGGAGCTCTGCATCACGGAAAAGCAGAGCTCCCATTTTTACCTATGGGGTGACAATTTTGTAATAATAGGAAAAAAAAAAAAAAAAGTTTTACAAAATTGCAACTTTCTTTTTTGCATAATTACAAAAGTGTCACTGTCTTTACAATTAAAAAGGGAGCTCTTCCGTCGGGAAGCATATCTCAATCTCAACATTTCAACCTTTTCTTAGTCATTGAAGGGTCTAACCTCAGAGCTCCTAACAATGGGGAAAAATCAAAGACAGGTGAATAGCTCCTACCTAAGTGTGCAAGGACCTGTCAAAGCGGGCTGATATTTGGATCCCTATGGACCCCTGCTGGATCAAGGTAAATGTTGATGGCGCTGCTTTACCTTCAGGGATGGCTGCAGGATCAGGTTTGGTAGCTCGCAACCATGAAGATCGTCAACTCTGCGAAATCTCTAAGGCTCTGTCCGGGGATCTGCCCTTCTAGCAGAGGCTGAAGCAATTAGATTGGGGCTCACCACGGCTATCTCAAAGCAATGGAGTACTGTTATCATTGCTTCCAATTCAAAAGAATAAGTGGATCTCCTCAAGCTCGATCCCAGCCAAGCTCATTGGGAGATTCATGCACCTCTTGCGGATATTCAGAGACTGAGGCATCTCTTTGGGAATTTGATTTTTTCAGTTCACAAAAACACACCTGCAAGCTCAACAAGGCCTAAATGATAGAATCCTCCATTCCTCTTCTTTGGTTGAAGTTCTCACCCAAGATTTTTCTTGTCTTGTATTACCCAATATGGGTACTGTAATGGCTCCCTGCTCCCCTTCAGTAATGAAATATCTCTTCGACCAAAAAAAAAAGCATTAGACCGAGCAAAACAGGATCTCTATGAGATGATGGTTTAAACAAGATAGAATTTGATGCCTCCTAGGGTGGAAATTGCCACAATTTGCATGTGCATGGGATAGATGGTTGCTTTTGCTGAATGTGATACACTCAATGGCACTATGAACATTTTCTCATCAGGACGATCCATGGTGTAGAAGATCTTCTGTGGGAACCATCAGACGGTGGGGACCCAATGCACAAAAGAAAGCCCATGATTGAATATTTGAATCAGTCCTGATTAATCACCCAGCTACTACCAGGCATTGCCTTCACACCCCTCTCCTTCATCTCCCTCCTAACTCTCTCTGCTTCCTCAAATCTCCCTGCACCAGCGTAAATGCTTGCCAACAATACAAAATTCGCGGCATTGTGGGGCTCTATTTCAATCAAAATTCTCCCAGCAATCTGAGCAAGCTCCAATTCTCCATAATTCCGACAAGCACCCAGAAGAGCTCCCCAAGCTTTGGCAGTCACCTTCACTGGCATTTCTCTTATGACCTCATACGCCTCATACAATCTCCCTGCCCTGCTCAAAACATCCACCAGGCACGCGTAATGATCACTTCCTACTTCCAGCTTATAATCCTCACACATTCGTTCGAAGTATTTCTGTGCCTCGTCCGCTAGCCCAGCATGACTACAAGCTTTCAACACTCCAAGAAAAGTAATCCCATCAGGTTGTACCTTTGCCAATTCCATTTGTTCGAATATTTTTAACGCAGTTTCTGCCTCCCCATGAAGTGCGTAAGCAGAAACCATGCTGCTCCAAGCAACAACATCTCTCTCACGCATATGTTCGAAAACATAGCGCGCATATACGAGACACCCGCATCGTCCATACGCTTCTACAAGGCCACTACTTAAATGGGGATGTGGGGCAATGCCAGTCCTAGTAGAGTAGCCATGAATTTCTCTAATTAGATTCAAAGCAGCTAAACCAACACAAGCAGGTAGAATGGCAAGAAGCGTAATTAAATTTGGTTTTACTCCTGAACCCTGCATTCGTCGATAGAACACAAGTGCTTGAGAAGACCCATCACCCAATTTTGACAAACCAGCGATTATCGAATTGTATGATGAAGCGTTAGGTGAAACATCCATAGATTCAAACAATTCTAGAGCAAGAGACAGGTGATTAGAATGAGTGTAAAGAGAAATCATAGCGTTCCACACAACGACGTTTCTTTGAAGAATTTCGTCGAACATTTGACGAGCTAAAGAGACCGAGGTGCATTTACCGTACATATCGACGATGGCACATGCGACGAAGGGGTTAGAGAGGAGGAAGGTTTTGATTGTGTGAGTGTGGACCGACGCGCCGAGACGTGGGCGGTGGAGAGCGGCACAGGACTTGAGTGCGAGGGGGAATACAAAAGGGTCGAGAGCGAGTGCGGGAGAGGCGTGCATGTGGTGGAATAGAGAGAGGGCTTGGTCGTGACGGCCTTGGTTAACGTGAGAGGTCAAGAGCTTGGTGTAAGAAAGTAAGCGCTGCTGATGGTTCGAACCCATGTCTCGGCCTTTGGTTTCTGGTCATTGGGCGAAAAAAGACTTGAGAATTCTCATTGTATCAAATTTAAAAATTGATGGAGATTGTAGAAGAATCGCAGATGGGAAAAATTCGCTTCTGAGTTCAGAGGCGGTTAAGTTAAACTAGCTTCTCCTTGTACGCGTCATTAGCTTGTAGAGGCGGTTAAGTTAACTGGCTACTGGATGCGGCTGAAGCTGAATCCTAAGGGTTAATAATTCTTAGGCCTTAGAAGGAGAAACCCATATAAATAGACAATTCCTAATCTCTTAACACTGTTTGTTTGCAAGGAAATCAGTCTATGGAAATGATTTCCAAAGGAAAATTTTATTTTCTTGTGTTTGGCGTCTTGGAAAACAAATTTTTTCTAAATTTTTTTCCTTAACCATCATATATATATATATATATATATATATATGGAAACTTTTTCCTCTCAAAATGGAGGGAAATTATTTCCATCCCATTTTTCATGTAAACAAAAACACAGCCTAGGTGTGCCGACTCATTGTTGTTAAGACAGAAGTTTTGGACTGGTTTGGACTTATCCTTATGGCACCTTAGGGCTCGTTTGGCGTCACTCTCAAGGAACAATTCTCTATTTCCTTGGGAGTGATGCCAAACGAGACCTTAGCGACTACCTTAGGTCTGACCATGTGGCTGAGTTTAGAGTGTGTTAGTCACATGATAACATTTCACTAAAAAAAAAACAAAGAACTTAGCCTTAAAAGGAGAAACCCATATAGAAAGACACCTTAGGTTAGTGGTGGTTATCAAACAATTGTGTTCTCGAACAGCTAGAGCTCGACTCATTAAAAGCTTGAGCTCGTTCATTAAAGAATATCATTTATACAATTATAAAATTTTGCCTAACATTTTAGATAACACTGTAATTTTTTTTTTCCTATACGAGGATAATAAAATAAGATTTAAACTTAATAAATAAGCTATGTCTAATGAATCAACTTGCTTGTGAACCACTTAAACTCATGTGTTAAAGCTTAAGCTCGTTTATTTAATAAACAAGCCAAGCTGAAACTTGATTTTCGAGCTTGTTTACTTAATAAACAAGCTTGAACATCTCACTCGGCTCGATAACACCTCTACCTTGGCCTCTTCCCAAACATATCCGGTCGGCCATAGAAGACAATCGGATCTCGTAGAGCTTTAAGAAAACCGAGTTTGGCTCTGAACATGGCTTCTAAGAACTTGTTAGTCATCCTTGCCATGGTTGTCTTTCCAAGTGCTGACGGAGCATGAGAGCCGTTGGACCGTTTTTCACGATTATCAAGCTTGGGCCAACGATAAAGAATTTCGGTAATAAACTTGGCATGCAAATTTTTTTGGACTTTTCTACTGAGACCGCAAAGGGCCGAGACCACACTGAGACCGTGCTTGTGATGCATGGATTTCAAAATTTTATTAAATCCGTTTTTGAAATTTTGAGATCCGTGCATCACATGTACGTCTCGGTGTGGGCTTGGCCCTTTGCGGTCTCACTACCATTTTTCAATTTTTTTAGAGCAATAATCCCCTCGTCGGCCGAGGAGGGGACTATTCCTCCTTGCTCTCACATAGCTGACCCTTCAACTCCCATTAACTCAGGTTAGTTTTTTTTTTTTTAACCTTTTAGTTATTTTTTCTAACAACCAAGGGTAGATGGGTGAACCCTAAGGGTGGATAATTCTTAACCACAATTAAATGGGGTTAGAAGGGGACACATGGCAGGAAAATGGGAGCCGAGATGCCCCTCCCCTCCTCACCGTCACCAACCGAGGAGGTGATTATTTTCCATTTTTTTGTTTGGATGTTTTTTTGCCAATTTTCCCTCCCTCCCCTTAATGTGAATAAATTTGTGGCACTAACTAGTGGGGGAGTAATATGTGACCCATCCAGTCAACCCGCCCAAACCCGCTGGCATTTTTGAAGAGATGGGCTTGAGATCTTTGTGTTGGGCTACCCAAATCGTTGAGTTACAAAATATATCTATTTCATTAACCAATCGGTCTATGGGTACTCCCAAATATACTCCACAATCCTATCCCTTTAATTCAAAGGCTTTAAGATTAGATTGGCTCTTCAACAATATAACCTAAGAACTCTAGTGGGTTTTGGTCATTTCTTTGACCATCTCACTGTATTACATTACTACATTCCTATCTTGATGGGTAAGCTGGACTTTAACTAAGGCCCATTTTAGTCTTTATGGTTTCTTGGAGTCAGGCCCATATGGCCTCAAGTTCAGAGCACTAGGATACAAAGGCCCACTTTACTGCCAGACTTCCTAAATAATTGGAACTGGGGAGTGAGTTTTGAAAGTGATTGCACATAGAACTACAAGAAAATTTAATTAAAGAAGGTTGGTCTAAGTGAGGAACTCCTTAACAACTGAGAGAGTTTAACTAAGTGAGTGATCTTATTCCGAAGAGAGATATGCTTAACCATGTATCCAATCCAAGGATTAAAATATGTATAGGATATAGCCAATAGATATGACACGATATTTATAAATTAGGATTTTTTTTTCAAATATATTAAGAAAAAAAATCATCAAAATAAGAAAAAAGTTTATTTAATCTGGACAAAATTTCAAATTTTTGGGTTCAGAATATTTTTGTTGAAACAAAATTCCAAATTTTTTTGGATTTTGGTTGGAGATCTGAAATGGGAGAAATTTTGGCCATCTCAACCCTTTCTTGGCAAAATAGAGAGCTCCACAATTAACCTATATATAATTAGAGACGAAAAATAATGGACTCAAACCTGCAAGATAGGATCTCCATCTCACAAAGACAGAGGAAGGACTCCCACGGCCAGTCGAGCGTGCAATTGATAAACTCTTCTACAACTTCTGAATCCCTAATGGCTCTTAGTTTTCAAACTCTCTCCTGTGATGCGCTTGACAAGCTTGTCCTGAGTTAGAGCGGCTGCTCCTCGAGCAGCTAGCCATGTAATATAAGAGAATCTAGACACTGAAAATGCAACCTAAATGATTTTAAGATTGTTAACATGTACAGAGAAAATGTAGGATTCTTGACCATCTTGATCTATAAGTGAGTCACTAGCAAGCAACTATAAGTGATAATATCAACTACAGAGTACCAGTAGTCTTCCAACAAAAAGCAATAGTAGAAGTAGTCTTGGGTTTAAGAATCTTAAAAATTGTTAAGAGAATAAAATAACTGTGTGAGGAGAGGCTCTTGGGAACCTTAACAACTTTTGAGCAAATTCCAGTGATGCATCAGGCCTAAATCCTAATCTCCCAATTAAGATATGCATGTCCCTGGCAGTTAATGACCAGCGTCTCTAAAACTATTGTGTTCTTAAGCAGAAACTCTACAAATTCCAATTACACTGTTCCCTGTTTCAAAGCGAAAGATCTTAACATTCCTGAGATGGTGCAGCTCACACTCTGAAAAAGGCTTCTGCGATTTCATATATATATCAATCCAAAGAAAATTATGTGGAGTTTTACATAATTATTATGAATTAAGCTACGCAGCTAGAATCAGTCTCTTTCCTGAGCGACATGTTTGGGGCCTCCGCGATAATGAATTTACTATAAAAAAAAGAAGCTACGCAGCTAGAAATTGATCCCTATGATATATAACAAATTCTAATGAGACAGGAATGAAAGGACAGTATCATGGTTTAAAGGAACCCACTTGAATGCGGCTAGGGGTGGTGTTGTTTACAATAAGTGTCTCAAGATCAGGCGAACTTGTTAGCAATTTTGCTATCCCTAGGAGATCCCTTTTGTCAAGGCATGTCTTTAGCAATAGACACTTTTGTTTGGAGGGTAGAGAAGGTCACATTTTAACATAGCGGAACTTGTGAAAAGAGAGAACTCTGTCTTCAACCCGAATAACCCTTGAATCCACAAGAAAAAGAGAGAAATTCGAAATTCTATTGAGAAAATTGTCTTTGCCCTAAGGCTTACATCCTTATAAATAGTAAAACACGAAAATTACTAAAAATGGAAAAAATGTGAACTAACATAGAAACTACTAATACTGAATACTAGAAAAATGCTACAATGGAAGATGTGCAATTCTGACTTCTATAACTAAAGTTATTACTAAAACAGAACTTTCCTAAAATAGCAAATTCGCTGTTTCTGAGGCTTAAACGAATAAATTTGGCCAAAAAGTGAAATTTTATGCATAGTATTGAGCTCTATTGAATAAGTGTTTACCCTTATTGAATTTCACTATTGAGCATGTTTTCAGATAAGCTAATAATGTTATTGACCATTTGGTTATTTTAGCTTGTACTTCTCAAGGTTTGGGTGTTTTCAACTCTACTTCAAATGTACTTTCTCAAGTTCGTGGAGCTATCAAATTGGATAAACTGGAGTTTGAAAATATTCATATTAGATAATTCTTGTAATCTATTTGTTTTCATAGGGTTTTAGTTTTATGTCCTCCCTCTTTTTCTTGTAAGTCCTTTTTTCTACCTAATAAACAGGTAGGGGTATGCCAAATCCTCCGCCCTCTCCAGGTGACTTGATTATCAAAAAATAAAAAATTTGCGAGTATATATGGGAGTACCCATAGACTGACTCAATAAGCCTAGGACCTCTTTCTTTGACATATATCAAGTTGAGCCGTGTTGGCCCTACTCTCAGCCAAAAACTAACAACTATCCTTGCTTCCAGCCAAAAACAAACATCTGTCTTTGTTTTAACAGGGGTTGGTTTTTGGTTGAGGGTAGAGGATGCAGGAGAGAGTAGGGCTAGCATGCCTCATATCAAGTTTCATTGCATTTCTTGCAACTATCTTCTTCTTTTTTTCATTGAAATTACAAGCTTAATTATGCTCCACAAGTTCTTCATTAATTGAAGAAATTTTTTTCGAATAAAGTTGGTGAGACCACACAATGCAGTTCTAGGGTTGAGACCTCACCAACTTAAGTTTGATAAAAAAAATTAGGGCTTCTGATCAAGTTGGATATTGATCAAACAACAGAGAAATCTTTGTTAGGATTGAAAAGGCAATGGATTCTCTGGCAGATGCCTGAGATTAGCTCTCGGACACCACTCTTTGCAAAACACGTGAGAAGGCCTTTAAGTGGGGGGAGTGATTGTATGCATTGGACATTCTGTTGGGTGGTACACATACACCTCCCAAAATCAATAACATCAATCTGAAATTAAGGTGTTGCAATCTATTCTCAGATTGGGTTTCTTTGGGTGTTGTTGTCACACCCCAAAAACCTATACATAATAATACTCATATTTGCACAAATATCGAGGCATGAATCGGAAACAAATTTCAAGCTATAATGGAAATTAAAACAATTAATAATCCATTAAACAGATGTAACTATCAAGCATCTCTAAAGACTCAATAAAAACGAGTTCACCAAAATGTTAAACCACCACTATGTTCAACATAAAGTTGCCTCATTCCAGTTCTCACTTTATCATTGGGGTATCACATAGCTTACCTTATCCCTTGGGTCTAACACAGTTCACCCATAAGAGAATGAATTTCTTACACAACTCCACTCAATTCTCTATTTCTGGGTTGATACTCTACACCACCCTGAAATCATTATTGGGTTGCACATAACTTCACCCTATGATCCATTCATGGAGGTCCTACATAACTTACTCCACGAATGATCCTTACACATTCAGGGTTTTACAAACCCCTAAGGGCTTGAAAAATCCCTTTTATGCTAGTGAGTTTTGTAAAACTCTTATACTAGCATAAGTGAGTCAAGTTACTAACCAATTAGTTAATAACTAATTAGCTAAGTTTGTTAGGGATATCTTTCAATCATCTAACAAATTAACTAATAAGATATATGTCAAATTACTAACAAATTATTTAATATCTAATTAGTTAAGTTTGTCAGATGTATCTTTCAATCATCTAACAAATTAAATAATAAGATATAGGTTAAGTTACTAACTATTATTTAGTAACTAATTAGTTAATTTTGTTAGAGGTATCTTTCAATTATTGAACAAATTAACTAATGGGATATAAAGGAATCCTAACAAAACAATTTTATCACACCCAAATCATATATACATTCAATTAAAGCATCTTAGAAAAATTAATGTGAAAAAAAAACCCTTTTCCAGTTTTTGATTTTCAACTAAGGTTTTGGCCCACAAAGCTATTGATTTTGGGAAAATTTTCTTTATAAAAGTTGTAGATATTTTCGAGCTCTTTGAAACGATATACTTTCATACCCAAATCGGATTTAGAGTCACAAAGTTATGACCCGTGTATCAAAAGTGGGTAAATTTTCTCAATTCCAAAATTCCACAAAATGAAACAACAATAATCTCTCAGATCTCTCATCATGTTTTCATCCATAAAACCTAATATATTATTTTCTATCATATGTAAAATTATAAAACATTAATCATGATTTTCGAACAGAATTAATATCAATTACCCAAACTATTAATCCTAATCATAGAATAATTGTAGAGACCCGAATCTTTTTCATGTTTTTATTTCATTGTGTTAAGGGTATTTTAGTCCTTGTGATGTTTGATGTTTTTAGTTTTTTTTATATCTAAGTATGGTGATGTAAACTAGGCTTAATCAACTTGTAACGGATGGATGTCATAGCACATCCTAAACTTTAGGAAGCTCTAGTTTTAGAACCGTTTACCGGAATTGTGTGATTCTTGAACCATTAGAAAGGTGTTGGAATCCTCTTCGAGATTCATGGTTAGTGTTTTTCCTCATTTTGAGTTTAAGTCAAGTCAATAGTGAGTTTTGTCTAATGGAATTACAGATCAGTCAACTTTGGGGATATTTTAGTTTATTAATTAAGTGGAAATTGGAAATTCTAAAACGCCAGAAATGTTCGTTTTCGAAAGACGAATCCAACCCAAGTTGAATCGTCAAAATCCGATGAACGAGTAAAAAGTTATGGCCAAAACAGTAAAGGGAGTCAAAACCTGCAGGAACCGATCGCTCGGTCATAACCAGCGATCGATCGGTCCAAAACCGATCGATCGGTATCTATCGACTGGTCTAAAATTTTGTATGGGGAAATTTTCCAGAGAGGGTGTTTTTGACCGATCGACCGGTCATAAACACCGATCGATCGGTAGGCAACCGATCGCTCGGTCATTACCACCGATCGCTCGGTCCTTCGTATTTTTGCTGATTTTTAGTAAGGGCTTTTTGGTCTTTTCGTTCTCAGACCTTGGGGCTATAAATAGGGGGTCCTACTCGAAATATTAAGATACTCCACCTAGTTCTAACCTAATTTGGCAAAAAAAAGGAGGAGAAACCCTAGGGTTTTGAGAGAGGGTTTTCTTGGAGAAGGAGGAGATTGATAGGAGATTGCAAGAAAAGTTTGGGAAGCTTCTCCAAATCGTCTCGGGAGCGTTTTGAATCCAAGGGAAGGATTCCTAAGGTCGATATACTATCCTAATCAACTTTATTTTAAGGTTTTGTGAATGTTAAGATGATAGAAATGATAGAATAGAGATTGAATGCATGTTTTCCCTAATTTTCTATGAAATGAGCTAATTATGAGTGGATATGTGAATGGAAATGTGGATTTGAATGTGGATGGGATGTATGAAGGATGGGAAATGTGTGGAGGATGGGATTACTATGTGGATGTGAATGGTGAATGGATTGTATGGATGGATTGTGGTTAGATGGATGCTTGAGAAAGTAGAGAAATAATGGATTCATAATATGGGTACTCAAGGTGTTTGTAAAAATGTTTGAGAGAATAAATGCTATTATGTTCTTATGAAATGGTGGTAAATTGATTATGAATTGCGATATGAATTATGATAAGATATGTATAGGTGAATGGTTTGTTAAGTATGTTTAATTATTTGCTTGGGAATTGATAGTCGGGAAGGTAAGAACTTAGAGGAACATCTCTCAAACCGGGAATTCTCTAACTATTTGGTATGGGACATATAGTGGAGTTTCCATGGTGGGAGATCGGAACCTAAGCAATTACCAACTCGAATATTAATTTCGACACTTAAGCACATATGCACGTGTATGTTAAGATAAGAGTCTCACAAGTCACACATATGGACTACAAGCATGAACATGACATACGTATGACATTCTGAATAAGCATAAGCATGGCATGGTCCGTATCCGCCAAGAACGGCATGTCTCATTACTGTGTGATCTGAATAAGTGCATAAGGCATGGTCCGTATCCGTCAAGAACGGCATGTCTCATTACTGTATGATCTGAATAAGTACATAAGCATAAGCATAAGCATAAGCATCTCACAAGCACGTGGTCTCGTAAGCATAAGTACCTCATAAGTGTATGGTTTTCTAAGTCTAAGATTCTCACAAGTACACGAGTCAAGGTGATGATATGATGTATATGCGCACACGTTCTTCCGCACTCTGATTATGTTATTATGCTATTGGATATGTTTCTGACTAAGTGCAGGTATATCATTATTGTTGGTTGGATTTTATATACACTGAGTACCTTTGTACTCAGCCGGACTTTTGTCTTGGCAGGTATAGAGCAGGAGTACACGGTGGAGCCGTGGGTTGAGGAAACATACATTGAGGAAGGAGGTGAAGGTGAGCCTTCTGAGGAGGGAGCCGGAGACTTGGGCGGCTACACCTCTTAGTTTACATTTCTTTTCTTTGAGAGAGTTTTGTATTTGACTTTTAGAGGATGTTGCTCAGTAGACTTCTTATTAGTTGTGTATCAGACTTGTTGGTTCTTTGTGAGTTGTATATATAGACCTCAGACTTGTGCAGGTTGGATTTGGGTTTATATATCGGAATTTTATTACTCTCATTTTTGGAGACTCGTGTAGTAGCCTTGTATGCATGGTTTTAAGCAGGTTTAAGTAATGTGGCGATTCCAAAGTCCTATTTTAGCCTTGTAGGATTTTGGGGTCGTTACAGAGGTGGTATCAGAGCCCTAGGCATTAGGTTCTCTTGGGCTAAGTTGTCCTCTTAGTAGGAGTCATGTTATGTCACTCCGGGTCTGATACCAGAGGATATCAATCAAAGCACAAGGCATTAGAGCCCTTAAGGCTAAGGTGTTAAGTATAGGGTATAGGAAGATATCAACCTTAGGGAAGCAACCTCAAGTTTAGGACTTTAATTGTTTAGGATTGAGTTTGGGTTAAGTGTAGATTCAGGAATTTTATGTGAGTGTGTTCCTAAATAAGTTGTTTTCTTCTTCTCAGGACTGTAAGCATGAGAAGGGGTGGAAGAAACCATAGGAATGGAGGAGGCAGTGTGACAGATGGGGATTCCCCAGATGGTGCTTCCCAAGCTAATGTGAGTCGGGCTATGGAAGCTATTGCTGCAGCCATGGAGAGGCAGGCTGAAATTATGGCTCAGCAAACTGCATTGCTAGCAGCTGGTCAAGCTAGACAGGAGAGACAGGTTGATGTTCACCCACCTCGTCATAACGGAGTGGAAGCTTTTAGGAGGATGAATCCTCCAGCCTTCTATGGTAGTACGGACCCCTCAGTTGCCGAGTTATGGATCATGCAACTAGAGAAGATTTTCACCGTGCTTGAGGCTACCGATGAGCAGAGGGTGAAATGGGCCTCCTTCGTCATGGAAGGCGAGGCTGAACATTGGTGGAGGGCCGCATCTAGGCAGAGGAATGAAGTGCGAGCGGGACAAGAGTGGACTTGGGGAGAGTTCCTCGACATCTTCTACGAGAGATACTTCCCGGTGTTTGTGAGAGATCAGAAGGAGATTGAATTCGCTACCTTGGAGCAAGGGAGGATGTCAGTGGCCGAGTATGAGGCCAAGTTTGTAGAGCTCTCTAGGTTCGCTCCTCACTTGATTGCTACAGAGAGAATGAAAGCAAAGAGGTTTGAGCGAGGTTTGAAGGATTTTATTCGGGAGAAGGTTTCGATACTTCAGCTCGAAACATGTAGGGAGGTGTATCAGCGTGCTTTGATAGCTGAGAAGAATTCAGAAGAATTGTTGAAGAAGAGGGAGAAGTTGCAAGCAGGTAGGTTTGGTCCTCAGGACAAGAGGCCAAGGGTGTCGGGTCCTATGCCGATTGCTAGGCCTACCCTTTATCAGAGGCCGACTCAGGTAGCCCCACGAGCAGCTCAGGTGGCTCCGCCTACTACTGGCATTCAGCTGTTTGATGTATGCCGCCAGTGCGGAAAGAGGCACAGAGTAGGAGAGTGTAGGGCAATTACTGGAGGTTGTTTCCATTGTGGAGAGGTCTCACACCGGATCCGAGATTGCCCACTCCGCATTCAGCAGGGGATTCAGTCGACTCAGCCACAGGGAGTCAGGCCCCCAGGTAGGCAGTCCACACAGCAGAGGCCACCACAGGGTCCTAGACCTCAGCAGCCTCACCAGCCAGCTCAGGGTCGAGTGTTTGCTACCTCAGAGCGGGATGCACAGGCGTCCGACGACGTTGTGCAGGGTACGTTTAATTGTGCTTTAGTCAATTAAAATATTGTTCTGATGCTATGGGTATGATATTAAATGTTATGTGGTATGATGTAAGATGCATGTATATATTCATGATTTGACAAATTAGCCTTGTGTATTAATTCAGGCTCATTGTTGATAAATGATTTCCTCGCTCATGTTTTGAATTAATTCAGGCTCATTGTTGATAAATGATTTCCTCGCTCATGTTTTGATCGATACTGGTTCCACTCACTCCTTCGTCACACCTAGTTTTGCACGAGAATTTCCGATGGAGCCAAGTCTGTTAGATCGTGAATTGTCTATCACTACTCCTGTCGGTAGTTCAGTCATCACTGATAAGGTCTATCGAAATTGCGACATTCAAGTAGGCCAGAGAGAGATGCCAGCCGATCTGATTGTCCTTGAGTTCCAAGACTTTGACGTCATTTTAGGCATGGATTGGCTTTCCAAATACCATGGGCATGTCGACTGTTTTGGGAAAGTGGTCAACTTTAGACCAATCAGTGAGCCCTCTTTTCGTTTCCAAGGGTTGAAGAAGAAGGACTTAGCTCGTTTCGCGGCATTGAGTCTTACTACCTCGGAAGCACCAGATTTCTCAAGTATTCCAGTTGTAGAGGAATTCATGGATGTCTTTCCTAAAGACTTACCGGGTTTGCCACCGGATAGAGAAGTAGAGTTCGCAATTGAGTTGGTTCCGGGTACGGCACCCATCTCTAAAGCTCCGTATAGGATGGCTCCAGCAGAGTTGAAAGAGCTTAAGGAGCAAATTGACGAACTGCTTGGTCTTGGATTTATCCGCCCAAGTGTATCACCTTGGGGAGCTCCTGTTTTGTTTGTGAAGAAGAAGGATGGTTCGATGAGGATGTGCATCGACTATCGGCAACTGAACAAGGTCACCATCAAGAACAAATATCCTTTACCTAGGATCGATGACTTGTTTGATCAGTTGCAAGGAGCTAAGTATTTCTCCAAGATCGACTTAAGGTCAGGCTACCATCAGCTGAAGATAAAGGTGGAAGATGTGCCTAAGTCTGCTTTCAGGACCAGATATGGGCATTTTGAATTCTTAGTCATGCCGTTCGGTTTGACAAACGCCCCGGCGGCATTCATGGATCTCATGAACAGGATCTTCAAGCCGACTCTGGACCGCTTTGTGATCGTGTTTGTGGATGACATTTTAGTGTACTCCAGGACACAGAAGGAGCATGAGATGCATCTCCGGATCACCCTGAAGATACTCCGTGAGCATAAGCTATATGCTAAGCTTAGCAAGTGCGAGTTTTGGCTAGAAAAAGTAGCATTTCTAGGCCATGTGGTGTCAGAAGAGGGGATTTCAGTTGACCCTGCTAAGATAGAAGCAGTGGAAGGATGGGGGAGACCTAAGAGTGTTACAGAGGTTCGAAGTTTCTTGGGCCTAGCTGGATATTATCGAAGATTTGTAGAAGGATTTTCCAGTTTGGCAGCTCCGCTTACTCATCTAACTCGAAAGAACGCTAGATTCGAGTGGAATGAGAAATGTGAGAAGAGTTTTCTTGAGTTGAAGAAGCGTCTCACCACCGCTCCGATCTTGACTGTTCCATCGGGTAGTGAAGATTTTGTGGTGTATAGTGATGCCTCACTCGTTGGGTTAGGTTGTGTTCTCATGCAACACGGGAAGGTGATTGCCTATGCTTCTCGGCAGTTGAAAGACCACGAGAAGAACTATCCTACCCATGATTTGGAGTTGGCAGCCTTGGTTTTTGCTCTTAAGATCTGGAGACACTACTTGTACGGTGCGCAGTTTGAAGTTTTCACCGACCACAAAAGTCTAAAGTATTTATTCTCGCAGAAAGAGCTGAATTTGAGGCAGCGTCGTTGGGTGGAATTCCTCAAGGATTATGATTGTTCTATTCAGTACCACCCGGGGAAAGCGAATGTAGTGGCAGATGCGCTAAGTAGGAGACCTACTGGGTTCTTGGCACACTTGATGGTCCAAGAATGGAAGCTACTAGAAGAGGCGTCTAGCCTTGATGCAGGTTTCAGTGTTGGAGCTTCTGGAGCCTTGTTGGCTAACATTATGGTCAGGCCAACCTTATTGGACAGGATTAAGGACTTGCAGTGGAATGATGGAGAACTGCACGCTGCCATGAATAAGTCACTGAGCAGCGGGTTTGAGGATTTCTCTTGGAGGGATGGTGGAGTTTGTTTCAAGGGTAGACTTTGTGTTCCGGATGATGAGGATTTAAGAAGGGAGATTCTGGATGAAGCACACAAGTCCAAGTACACCGTGCATCCGGGAGGTACTAAGATGTACCAGAACCTTAAGAAGTATTTCTGGTGGAAAGGTATGAAGAAAGATGTGGCTACCTTTGTATCCAAGTGTTTGGTGTGTCAGCAGGTGAAGGCCGAACACAGGAGGCCGGCAGGACTTCTTCAGTCTCTTCCTATTCCCGAGTGGAAGTGGGAAAATATCTCTATGGATTTTGTTGTTGGTTTGCCAAAGACGGCCAAGAACTTTGATGCCATTTGGGTTGTGGTTGACCGATTGACTAAATCAGCTCATTTTCTTCCATATCGGACTACTTTCAACTCCAATCAATTGGCTAACCTCTATATCAAAGAGATAGTTCGTTTGCATGGAGTGCCTGTTAGCATTGTTTCTGATCGAGATCCGAGATTTACATCCAGATTTTGGAAGAGTTTTCAGCAAGCCATGGGTTCCCATTTGGATTTTAGTACGGCATTTCATCCGCAGACAGATGGGCAAACTGAAAGAGTAAACCAGATCATAGAGGACATGCTACGAGCTTGCATGTTAGACTTTCAGGGTAGTTGGGTTGATCACTTGCCGTTGGTTGAGTTCGCCTACAATAACAGCTATCAAGCTAGCATTCAGATGGCACCGTTTGAGGCACTTTATGGGAGGAGTTGTCGTTCACCTTTGTGTTGGGACGAAGTTGGTGAGAGGAAGCTTTTGGGTCCCGAGCTCGTTGGTCAGACTGTGGATAGAGTTCAATTGATCAGGGAGAGGTTGAAAGCAGCTCAGAGTAGACAGAAAAGCTATGCCGATACTCGGAGGAGAGATCTTGAGTTCCAAGTCGGAGATTTTGTATTTGTAAAGATCTCACCTACGAAGGGGGTGATGAGGTTTGGCAAGCGAGGCAAGCTCAGTCCGAGATATGTGGGTCCTTTTGAGATCATCACCCGAGTCGGGGAAGTTGCTTACCGGGTCGCCTTGCCACCTCACATGGAAGGTGTGCATAATGTCTTTCACATCTCTATGTTGAGGAAGTACATAGCGGATCCTTCACATGTCATTCATTTGGAACCGTTGGAAATTCGGGAAGATTTGACTCTAGTGGAGCAACCGGCTCGAATTTTGGACCGGAAAGAGCAAGTTTTGCGTTCTAAGGTCATTCCTCTTGTGCTCTTGCAATGGGAGCATCACTCTAGAGAAGAGGCTACTTGGGAGAGAGAAGCCGAAGTCCGCGAAAAGTACCCACATTTATTCACCTAAGGTGCGTAATTTCGAGGACGAAATTCTTTTAAGGGGGGGAGGATGTAGAGACCCGAATCTTTTTCATGTTTTTATTTCATTGTGTTAAGGGTATTTTAGTCCTTGTGATGTTTGATGTTTTTAGTTTTTTTATATCTAAGTATGGTGATGTAAACTAGGCTTAATCAACTTGTAACGGATGGATGTCATAGCACATCCTAAACTTTAGGAAGCTCTAGTTTTAGAACCGTTTACCGGAATTGTGTGATTCTTGAACCATTAGAAAGGTGTTGGAATCCTCTTCGAGATTCATGGTTAGTGTTTTTCCTCATTTTGAGTTTAAGTCAAGTCAATAGTGAGTTTTGTCTAATGGAATTACAGATCAGTCAACTTTGGGGATATTTTAGTTTATTAATTAAGTGGAAATTGGAAATTCTAAAACGCCAGAAATGTTCGTTTTCGAAAGACGAATCCAACCCAAGTTGAATCGTCAAAATCCGATGAACGAGTAAAAAGTTATGGCCAAAACAGTAAAGGGAGTCAAAACCTGCAGGAACCGATCGCTCGGTCATAACCAGCGATCGATCGGTCCAAAACCGATCGATCGGTATCTATCGACTGGTCTAAAATTTTGTATGGGGAAATTTTCCAGAGAGGGTGTTTTTGACCGATCGACCGGTCATAAACACCGATCGATCGGTAGGCAACCGATCGCTCGGTCATTACCACCGATCGCTCGGTCCTTCGTATTTTTGCTGATTTTTAGTAAGGGCTTTTTGGTCTTTTCGTTCTCAGACCTTGGGGCTATAAATAGGGGGTCCTACTCGAAATATTAAGATACTCCACCTAGTTCTAACCTAATTTGGCAAAAAAAAGGAGGAGAAACCCTAGGGTTTTGAGAGAGGGTTTTCTTGGAGAAGGAGGAGATTGATAGGAGATTGCAAGAAAAGTTTGGGAAGCTTCTCCAAATCGTCTCGGGAGCGTTTTGAATCCAAGGGAAGGATTCCTAAGGTCGATATACTATCCTAATCAACTTTATTTTAAGGTTTTGTGAATGTTAAGATGATAGAAATGATAGAATAGAGATTGAATGCATGTTTTCCCTAATTTTCTATGAAATGAGCTAATTATGAGTGGATATGTGAATGGAAATGTGGATTTGAATGTGGATGGGATGTATGAAGGATGGGAAATGTGTGGAGGATGGGATTACTATGTGGATGTGAATGGTGAATGGATTGTATGGATGGATTGTGGTTAGATGGATGCTTGAGAAAGTAGAGAAATAATGGATTCATAATATGGGTACTCAAGGTGTTTGTAAAAATGTTTGAGAGAATAAATGCTATTATGTTCTTATGAAATGGTGGTAAATTGATTATGAATTGCGATATGAATTATGATAAGATATGTATAGGTGAATGGTTTGTTAAGTATGTTTAATTATTTGCTTGGGAATTGATAGTCGGGAAGGTAAGAACTTAGAGGAACATCTCTCAAACCGGGAATTCTCTAACTATTTGGTATGGGACATATAGTGGAGTTTCCATGGTGGGAGATCGGAACCTAAGCAATTACCAACTCGAATATTAATTTCGACACTTAAGCACATATGCACGTGTATGTTAAGATAAGAGTCTCACAAGTCACACATATGGACTACAAGCATGAACATGACATACGTATGACATTCTGAATAAGCATAAGCATGGCATGGTCCGTATCCGCCAAGAACGGCATGTCTCATTACTGTGTGATCTGAATAAGTGCATAAGGCATGGTCCGTATCCGTCAAGAACGGCATGTCTCATTACTGTATGATCTGAATAAGTACATAAGCATAAGCATAAGCATAAGCATCTCACAAGCACGTGGTCTCGTAAGCATAAGTACCTCATAAGTGTATGGTTTTCTAAGTCTAAGATTCTCACAAGTACACGAGTCAAGGTGATGATATGATGTATATGCGCACACGTTCTTCCGCACTCTGATTATGTTATTATGCTATTGGATATGTTTCTGACTAAGTGCAGGTATATCATTATTGTTGGTTGGATTTTATATACACTGAGTACCTTTGTACTCAGCCGGACTTTTGTCTTGGCAGGTATAGAGCAGGAGTACACGGTGGAGCCGTGGGTTGAGGAAACATACATTGAGGAAGGAGGTGAAGGTGAGCCTTCTGAGGAGGGAGCCGGAGACTTGGGCGGCTACACCTCTTAGTTTACATTTCTTTTCTTTGAGAGAGTTTTGTATTTGACTTTTAGAGGATGTTGCTCAGTAGACTTCTTATTAGTTGTGTATCAGACTTGTTGGTTCTTTGTGAGTTGTATATATAGACCTCAGACTTGTGCAGGTTGGATTTGGGTTTATATATCGGAATTTTATTACTCTCATTTTTGGAGACTCGTGTAGTAGCCTTGTATGCATGGTTTTAAGCAGGTTTAAGTAATGTGGCGATTCCAAAGTCCTATTTTAGCCTTGTAGGATTTTGGGGTCGTTACAATAATAACATGAATCATCCATTATAACATAGTTAATAACATTGTAAGATCACATCACACGCTAAATCTAAACTACAGAAATATTCACTTGCCTCTAGATCCAGATTTCAAGAAGAAAGGCAAGAGAGATGATCGCTTCTTGCAGATTACTCGGATGATCCAAAACTCTAATCACCGAGTTCTCCACAAGATCCAATCTACAACTGTTTTCACCTCTTTCTCCCGAGTGAGCGTGTATCTCACTTTTCCTATTTTAGGTTTTTGCATAAAGATAGACTAATTAGGTTTTAACATATTCTATTTATACTAATCCCTATTTAGAAAATTACTAAGTTATCCTCACTAAGGTTAGTTTGGTTATAAGAATTATCAACACATTTAAACTCAACCATTGGGTTAACCCAAACCCACCTAAGTTAGCCACTATGACCAAACACCAAGACTAATTACTGGACTACCCTTAAGGTATAAAATTACCAATCTACCCCTTGAGTGCAATAATTAAAATTAGGGTCACTCCAGTTGCAATCTAAAATTAAGATGTTATAATTAGCAATATGAAATTGGGTTTCTTTGGGTACACAATATTAGGCTATTGCAATCTGTTCTCAAATTTGGAGATGAAAATTACAGTTATGAATCTTGATTAAGCCAAAAGGCCTGTATGGAAATCATAATTTGCATTCCTATCATTATTATACTAAAACGCTATTAAATTCAATAGTTTAAGGATCTCCTCAACCATTTCCATTATATCCCAACTTAACCTATATTAATTCATGTAACTACTTTGGCTTTCCCTTTGGAAGAATTAGGATTAGCACCATTATTTGATACCAGGGTTCTGTGAGTGATTTGTTGACTAAAGAGCCCAACCTCCCCTCATTGGTTGCCCAAATCTAACCAATTCCATCAACATCTCTAAATATGATGAGAGACCTGAGTACTATAGCTGAGATGTCTGTCCATAAGAGCCTATCCTTGATGTTTTCTAAGGGCACAAGAAACCCATTCTCAATGCCAATAAAGTTATATGTTCTTTGTAAAAGCATAAATATATATATATATATATATATATATATATATATTCTATTTTACAGTTTTACTTGAGAGAATGTTTATTGCTTCTACATATGAGAATTTATGTTGAAATATGTTCTCAGATCATCCGTTATCAATAACATTGAAATCTGTTTGCATATCTGAAATTATTTGGGGAATATCTGATGAGTTTCTTTGGATACGCGATAGTAAGATGTTGCAATCTGTTCTCAGATTTGGAATCTGTTTGCAGATCTGAACTTATTTGGGCAAGGGCTTTATTTCAGGATTTTTCTGAATCACGAATACTCATCAGCAACATTAGGTGAGTCAACCCCACTTTATTATAGCATCGCACGTACTCACAAATTATTGATCTTCAACGTTTTTCATTATTAATGCAGAGATTCAAAAGACGAATGCAAACCTTCCATAATAGATGAATGATTGTTAATGACAAAATTTTCGCTTTGTTAATACAACATCTCTAATTTTGTTTTTCGATTACTATTTTATTTTGATCCATACTATTTAGTTGCTTAACAATTATATTAACATTTATTTGTTTCTTTTTTCCTTTTAGTTATTTTCTTTAATTGATGAATGGTTATCAAATTCAGGCTTAATGTTTACTGTTTAGGCATCTTTTGTATGCCCTATTATAAATTTTATATTTTTCATTCGCAGCACACATCAATTAGGATTATCTTCCTCGTGCATCGCACGGGGTGTTTACTAGTAGGGTATAGATGCGAAGTCATTCAAAACCAAAACCCGGGAAAAAAAAATCTAATGTTAGGGTAGGACTATGGTCTGAGTGAGGGCCCGGCCTGGTAAGAACTAGGCCCCGTCCTCACCTATCTTCTAACAAAAATGTTATCCCTAGACACAAGGTGGTGGCAACAAATGTCAGCCCATCTTCCTATTGTAGGGTATGTAGCAACACCATGTGTTGCATCCACACTATATCCGTGGAAAAAAATATATACTTAGTTTGTATGGGGCTAGCTCTCCTCATTCTTTAATAGCCCTACTTCATCTGAACTTTTCAAATTTTGAATTGGACTAGGGTTGAGAGTTGAGACTGATAACCTAGACGGAACCATTTTATTTTGATGATGGTAGATTTGTTTACGACTTTAATGATGATTAAGTGTATAAAAGATTTCTTATTAAACTTTGCAAATTTTATTTAATGAAACATAACATCACAACTTTGATAGTTTTATGTTACCAATTATCACATATTTATTGTTGACAATTATAATTCAAAAACTTAATTAGATATACTAAGCTGGATTTAACCCAAGTTTAGCCTTTGGTCATGATATGCCTATTATTTCGTCCTACACTATTTCAGTTGAAACTTCAGCATTTCGAACGAAATATTTCTGTTCTTAAATAAAATTTAAAATTCAATTTTGATTTTAAAAAAATACCAATATTTATCAAAATATACCAAATTTTTTGATATATTTGTCGATTCGTGAAATTTTTCAAAAATTTAAAATGTTGTTTAAAAATTGAAATAATATATTTTGTTACTAGATTATGAGTTTAATTAGCTGTTAAATCATTATTATCATATAATACCTAATAAGTTAGGATACTTAAATACTTCTACTAACCCTATTTAAAGTTTAAAACAACTAATATATCTAAATAATTCAATAGATCTATCTCATCCTCCTATTCTGTAAATCCATTTATATCTATAGACTTGAGGCGATATAAAATGCAATCAAATGGTTCCCTTGTAATTCCTAATAGTCTTGATGGAAACTAGTTATGCCGAGAAAGGTCAGTTTCATGTAGCACTGAAAAATTAAATATGATATATGATTTTAATCTTTTGCAGAACCTACATAGAAGTGTGGTAAAGTAAGTAAAATGTAAAAGTGATTGCGAAAATAACCGGCAATAATAAGTGAATACACCAAGTAATCAATTCAAGTAAGTACAAAACTACCTTGAAATCGCTAAGAGAATAAAATTACTGCACGAGGAGATGCTCTTGGGAAGCTTAGTATCTTTTGAGTAAATTCGAGCAATTCTTCGGGCATAAAAAGCTTCCTCCAATTAAGATGTTCTAATCTCTTACTATAGATCACCATCTTCTCTAAGACCATTGCATGCTTAAGAAGAAACTGTACAAGATCCATCTCATGATGCCCATCTACGTAGTCAAACATCTTAACAGTCTTGAGATTGTGCAATAGACACTGGGAAAAGGGTTTCAATGATTTCCAGTAGTTCTCTCCATCAAAATCATACAAGTCGGGACTGTAACACTGAAACCACAAATGAGGAAAACTTTAGGCTGAACTTTATTCATAAATAGATCATAAAGCATATAAATCAATATCTCATTAGATGTAGAAATAAAACAGGGATCATGGTTTCGAGGAACCCACCGGAGGGATGGTCCTGTTCACAACAAGCGTCTCCAAATTAGGAGAACTTTTTAGTAGACTTGCTATGCCGGGGAGGTACAATTTGTCGAGGCAGGTGTCCAGTATTAAACAATTGCGTTTAGATGATGGAGAAGGCAAGATTTTCAGCTCCCATGTTGACAGAATCTTAGCATATCACAGCAAGAAGAAAAAGAACTTGAATTTAGTGAACCCAAAACATACTCCAAAGCATGGATTAGAACTTCACATTAGAAGCATTGTATTCGACTTAGCCATTCAACTCGCGAAATTGGTGAATCATTTGTGCTCGGCAGGATCTCTTATTGAATTGCCATGTAACTCGTTCCCTTATAACCGAGTCACAACTCAACCAACTTACAGGGAAGTGGGAACAATTTGATAGACTCAACAATGGGAGATCATTTTCCATAATTCTCACAGAAGTTTCTTACCAACATGATGGGGTGTCTGACTTATACCATACTTCACCTAATTTCGGATCACCAATGAACTCGTAAGACTCGCCAAGTTAATCGACAGAATTCTTCATTAGTCGTGATTTTTTCAGAGCTTTGAAACACTTATTAGAAGAATAAATCACACCAAAATGATACACATGCCATAAGCATAAACAAACAACTCAAGAGAGAAAAAAAAAGGTATATATAGATAGATACTTTGGGCAAGTTTTGTTATTCGAAACCTAAATTATTTTTTTTCTAAAATAATGATATAAATGCACAAAAAGGCATACCTGAATACACCAAGTGTCGATTGTAAGATCCTTAACATGACGAAGGCTCTCGAGAAGCTCCCTCAAAAAGGTGTTGCGCCATTCATAGCCGTTATCTCTATCCGCTATCTGAATTGCAAGGGTTGCCTCGACTAGACACGGCAAATTCATCAGACGACACTTCCTATGCCATATCCCAAGAATGGCCAATGACTGGAGATTAGGAGCTGATATTTCTAGCATTGAATCTGAAACTGTATAATCGTAGTCTTCATAGTGTACAGTCAATTTTTTGAGACTTGGGGAAGTAATATTCAGATGCATAAGGTCGCTACACGCATTCAAATCCAAAACTTCGAGCAAAGGACTTCCTAATAATATGTCTTGAATCACATTGTCTCTTAAAGAAATGTGATCTAAATATAAAGAAGTGAGTAGTCTCCAAGAAAATAGCCCACTGGGTCTGAAATGACAGTAGCTCAACCTCAATCTAGTCAGGGAATCATTGCTGTATAAATCTCGAGGTAATTCGTAAGAATCACCATCCTCGGTCCAGTATAATTCTAGATCGAGCTCTTCAACTTTCTTAGTTACCACAAAACGGATCAATGAATCTACAAAAGAGGCAAACGAGGCTCTGTAATCGAAGAAAATAACATCAAACTTTCGAACCTTGGAACCTTTATAGAGAATTAGAGTACGGTCAACGAAGTTAACAAATTTGTCCTCAGGAACATCGAAATCATCTTCTGGGGGTCCCTCCTCGAAAAAAAGGTCGGGGACGAAAGACCAGAGGAATTCCCATCTTTTGGATAACAGACCCGTCTTTATAGCATCTTTCGTCGGCATGAAGGAGAGGATTTGAAGAAGGATAGAGTCCGGCAACCCTGATATTCGATCAAGGCTCTCATCGCTGCTATCGGTTTTCTCTACCATGATTTGATAACTTTCTCATCAAACAAAAGAGAACTGCTTATACCTAAGGACTCCGGTTTCGTTTCACTGTTAAGTTGTTTTCTAATTTAAAAGTTGTTTTCATCTCATAAAAGTCTGACAATAAAATTAGTATAAGTAAGTGAAAAGATTTCTAGTCTTTTCACTTTTCTATTCTTTTTGTTCCAATCAATTTCAATCAATGTAAGATAAACTTGTTATTGTTCAACTTTCTCTCTATTTTTTCCATTTAATTAAGGGATTTTCCCTAAAATACACTCAAGGTTTCTTGAGACCCCCAAATTACACATAATTTTTAAAAACTTCCCTAAATACACCTCAAAGTTCTTTTTAAGTCTATTATACCATTTAACCAAAATAAAAAGGGTTAAGGAAAGAAACTCTCCCTATCACTCTGCAACTCTCCTCCCCAGCTCTCTTCTTCCTCACCATTGTTCCCGTTTCACTCCGGCGACGCCATAGTCTCATGCCGCCGTCTCTCGCCATTGCTCCGCCGTTAGATCCCATGGTGGTTAATGTTCTCACCATCCCTCCTCTCTATTTTTTTATGATAAAAGTTAGGGTATATTCTCTTTTCCTCTCTCAAATTTCTTTCTATCATTCACTCTCCCCTTTTTATGTCATTTTTTTTATTTAATAGAAGATTTTTTAAAGTAAAATGGAGGATTCATGGAGGGATCCTCCATCTTGAATGATTCGAAGTCGAGAGGTTGAAGAAGATCATATTTCTGATTTTCGCGATCATTTACAAACACTCACGATCAATATATAATTATCGAGATCAAATCAAAATATTCGTGATCAATCTTTATTCTGACTAGTTAGCAGTCAGTCGATCGTGACAAGTTAGCGTCCAACCATTACCATTGATTGATGGCGAATATTTTGCGGTTAATCGTGATTTGTCTACCATTTCGCGATTGATTGATTGCACTCTAATTAACGATCTTAAAAACAGATTAAGTATCCTAACGTCTATTATTTATGATTTTAACTTTATTATATGTTTATTAATGCATAAATGTTCTCATATTTGCAGGTAATGACCATAAAATATATTGTTTGCTTTTATGATGGTAAATGGGTATATAAAAATGATAGATTTTCATATAAAGGTAGAGTCTCAAGATGTGTAGTTGTGAGCAATGAAATTACATACGAGCAACTCGTAACTAAAATGCAACAAAGTACAAATACAAGACAAGACGAATATAATATCAGAATCAAAGTTAGGGGGTGAAGATTTTGCAAGTTTAGATAACACTGATGATGATATATATGTTAATGCTAATTTATCATCATATCCAAATGTGGTAGATGATACCAACATAACGATCAAGTGAAATAAATCACGATAAAAAAAAATAGACCCGATTGAAACTTAGGATTTAAACCTGTATTTAACGATCATGTCCATCGTAATTAACAATCAAGTGAAAAAATTTACGGTAAAAAAAAACAGACCGCGGGATTGAAACCTATATTTAACGATCGTGTCCATCCTAATTAACGATCCAGTGAAACAATCATGGTAAAAAAAACAGACTGTGGGATTGAAATCTGTATTTAACGATCGTGTCCATCCTAATTAACGATCAAGTGAAAAATTTACTGTAAAAAAAACAGACCGTGAGATTGAAACCTGTATTTAACGATTGTATTAATCCTAATTAACGATCCAGTGAAAAAATTCACTGTCAAAAAAACAGACTGTAGGATTTAAACCTGTATTTAAAGATCAGGTCCACATAATTTAATGATTCAGTGATGTACATAGAATGACAAAATTATCCCATTATATTTCTCATCTAGAAATATGCATAAATACATTCATCCATGTCCATCCATGACAACAGCCAATACCATTGACGATCCCACTACTTGATGTGCTTCCGGCATTGCTTTGGGAGCTCATCTGTGACAACCACTCCCCTCTACGAATACTATTGAGGACTTCGCTGCTTGATGTGCTTCAAACAGTCAAATGCAATTGTTTTCTTGAAGTTTGTAGAATTTTTCTGAAAGTTAACATACAAAATGCTTGAATCACTATCAAAATAGAATATGGATGATAAATATAAACACATGGATGATAAACATATAACATGATCAACTATAACAAGATAAAGGAAAAATCACGATTAACTATAAAACAAAGAAGAGATCGATTCTTCTTAAAGAAAACATTATTTATGATCACTACTCAAAAATCACGATTGATATACACTCATTTGTTGTGTCACCATACTCATGCTGCATGAGGAAACAAAATGGCACACTTAAATGGGCTCACTTGTCTTCTTCTTTTTCTTTTTCTTTTCCCAAAATGAAAACTACAGTAAAAAAAACTCATTAGATGGATTCTAATCCCTTGGTTGGGAAGAAATGATGGGTTCCAGTTGCGATGTATACATTTAAAAGTGCTTGTGAACTGTGATTTTGGTAGCCATATATATGTCCATTCTTGGCAAAATGACAAACACCTAGGGTGTAGGCTTCAACCCCCAAGTGTTGGTCATTTAGCAAAGAAATGACCCAGCTAGCACTCCTCTCACTCCTTATAATTAATAAAAACGGCATTATCTTAGAGTTCTAAGTTACCTATTTTAGTGAGGTGTTGGAGCATCTCCTCTTCAATCACATGGGTTTTCTCAGTACTAGCATGGTTAAATTAAAAAAAAATCTAAGAAAATTAGAAGAGAAAAACAGATGAAGAGAACAATAATCTCAAGAGAGGAAGATCCAAAAGCACAAAGAGATTTTTTTTTTTTTAAGGGTTTATCGTGAGCTATAAAAACAAATGTGAGAGCACTAACCACCATAGGAACTAACGGCGGAACAATGGCGGGATACGGCGGAGGTATACAACGACGGGAGATGGACCGAGCCGGAAGGAAGAATGGTGAGGAAGAAGAGAGGTGGGGAGTAGAGGGTTTACACGATGGTAAGGAAGACTCTTGAGTTTCTTTCCTTTACTCTTTATTTTAGTTAAAGGGTATAATAGACTTAATAAAACTTTGAGGTGTCTTTGGGGAAGTTTTTAAAAGTTGGGTGTATTTTGGGGGTCTCAAGAAACCCTGGGTGTATTTAGGAAAAAATCTCTTTAATTAAAAAAAAAAAATTCTCTACTAATTTACACGAGAGATAAGATCACACCAACTATGATTGAACTCTCCTTCAGTTCAATCGGGAGAGTTCAATCACATCTAAAAGTCATCAAAACGTTTCTTGCATGATAACTTTTCTACCAAAAAAAATTTCTCTTATTAACTGTGATTAAGATTCACTGATTCATGGAATTTAAAAATATAACTTTGGATTTAAAAATAATATATTAAAATATTATTTATATATACCGGCGCTCCAGAGGCGCTCTCGACCATATCCTAATTTGAAATTTGACGCTTTCGCGCTCTCGCTCCCGCTTTGGTTACTTAGGTTTTACCTCGTATTATGTTGCGAACCGTTCGAACGAATAGTTTTTCGTTTGAACGAAAGGGTGTTTGTTCAAATGAAATTGGGTTCATTCGGATGAATATGACTACTATTTTCTGCTTTAAATTGTAAATTGAACTTGCACTTACACCATTCGAATGATATGACTTTCGTTTGAACAAAGGGTGTTTGTTCGAACGAACTTCATTATATTTGAACCAGAACTTAGAAATTGTTGTAAGATGTAGGATCCACCCATGTACGTTTCTGTTTTTCATCTTTATCATGTGTACTATTTGATTTATGAATATTGTATGCATGTCAATATCATTTCATGTCTTACTATATCTACCATGATGATTAATTATTTTGCATGCTTATATAAATTGCTCTGGATTATAATAATTGATAACCTTGACCATGTGAAGTGAGTCCATGACTAGAGTGAGTTACGTGTATTCTCTAGAAGTGGATCCTTTGTTAAACTATGTGAAATTCCTTAATTGAAATTGGGTGAATTATGTGCGAACCCTAAATTGAAAAGTGGGTGAACTATGTGCGATCCCAAATTGAGATTGGGCAATCCAAGAAATATGTTCTCAATTGATGGTTAACTGTTAGAGTAAGATACTCTTCAGTTTTAATCGACATGGGTGAACTATGTGAGATCCCAACTGGAAGAGTTACGTATTGCCCAATCTATCTGTTAGGGTGAATTACGTGCAATCCCAAACACCCTCTTTAAGGCGAGCCATGAGCTACCGGATGATTGTCATTAGGGTGGGTTATGTGATATCCCTAAGTCAATGACTTGGACTAAGTAATTTACAAATGGAGAAATTGTGCACTTAATCATATTGTTATTAATTGCATCTTGAGTAAATGTGATTATAACTCGTTGATGCATGTGTTGAATGTGTTTATCTTGTTGGGCTTAGTGTTCACCCTTGCTATGTTGACATTTTCAGAAGATACCTAAAGGATCTAGGGAGTTTGCAAAAGTGAGTTAGCTAGTGGAGTGTTGTCCTTAATCTTTTTACTTTAAGAGTGAGAAAACTTTATGGTAAGAACTTTTAAAGACCTAGAGATGTTTTTAATTGTTAAACTTTTAGTATTGTTCGCTGTGTACATGTAAAATGGATTTTATTTGAGATGAATTTTATTTACTCTTGGAATATGTTACAAGTTCATGCCTCGGGATTTGTACAAATATGAGATATTTTGTACACACGATTTCAGGGGCATGACAACATTGAGAAATATGAGAAATAATCGATAACAATCAACCAACAATAGAATATTTCAATGCCAAAAAAAGACATAAAAATCACCCATAACAGAATCCAAAAAAAAAAATATGATTAAACATTAGATTTCGGACGAAACCTCCCATCCCATAACCCAAGAATGTTGAATGCCCAATGACTGGAGATTAGGAGTTGATATCACAAAGGGAGCTCTCCGGTCTCCCTCTACCATATCTTCTACCCCCGGTTTCTATCTGTATTACCTCTATGTTCCCACTTCTTTAGTTTTCTCATTGATCTGAATTCTTTCTATACAGCCTTTCCAAATTTAATTAAGCATGAATTTCCTTCAAAAGACTACCGTACCAAATTTCGGATGCAACAACACATAGGTCTGTTCATCGGGTTGGTTAGTGTAGAATCTTAGCCACACTTCTTAGGTGCAATGTGCAATTAAAAGAACATAATAAAGGGATAATTTTTTTTTAAAATGCATACACAACCACAACACAAGCATATATGTGGTTCACCCAATCTGGGCTACATCTATAGGCATTCAATAAGAACATTTTCACTATCAAAGGAGAAAATTACACGCTTTAGTTGTATGGAGATTACCTCACAATGGAAATGACTTTCAGCTTTATTTCCCGCAAGTAGATACCAATGAAAATCACCCTAAACAAGGGTATTACAATGGCTTCAAGAACACCATTGTCCCTTTCATTAAAGCTCTACCTCTTTCTCTCAAATGAACAATTGTATGTTCACACTAAAAGAAAACACCTTTTAATGAGTTAATAAGATCACTCTTAAGAAACAAAGAGACTAAAATGCCCCATACTTAAGGAGGTCCAAATAATGACTTTCAATCACTAACGCAACATAGGACCGTCGTTCATTCGATATCGATTTGCGGCCAATCCAGAGGTTGTCCTCGGATTGACAACCATGAGTATCATGTGCCAAAAGAACCCCCAATGGAGTAGAGAAGAAAGGTTGGATAGTAGTTTCTCTCACCTTCCAGTAATAATCACTAAATAGCACGATTGAATGAAGGTGGTGGAACCATTGATTTAGAAAAGAAAGTGTCATCTACCTCTATTATAATAGTCAAGTTAATAACCAAAGAAAAATGGGAAAAAGGAAATGAAACCCACTTCAACACCAACATGAGAAAGGTGATGGTTGTAAACAGAAGAAGTCGTTTCAATTGATCCAATTTGGATTTTTTTTTTGATAGATTTTCCAAGTCTAAGTAAGCATGCATTCGCTTCAGCGGTAGCCCATCTACCAAATGGTTAGGATTGTCCAAATAGCATTGATTGGTTTGTGGCCAATCTAGAGACTGACCCAAAGATTCGACCTCCCGGATTCAGAACCACGAGCATTAATGATAAAAAGATCACCCCAAAGGAGCAGAGAAGGAAGCTTGCACAGTAGGTCTGCTAGTAGAAAAACTTTCTCAGCGATCACAATAGTAGTAAGAAAATATCTCTTACAGAAAACACAACAAAATTTATAATAAAGACAAAATCTTGAGTAATCTAAATAAATGAGCCCCACAATGTCTAATATAGTAGAAGCTCAACTTGTACAAGTTTCTTTTTCGTGATATGCAATTTACATGGATGTAGCACAAACAAATGATTTCGTTTGGTGTGTTGATATTTTATCCAAGACCATAGCATTCTTGAGGATATATATCATAGATCTATCTCATCTTCCCATTCTGTAAATCCATTTACAACTATAGACTTGAGACAACATAAAATGCAATTAAAAGGTTGTCCTTGTGATTCCCAATAGTCTTGATGAAAACTAGAGTTGCAAAGAAATGTCATTTTCATGTAGCCCTAAAAGCTCTAGGGTGAAGCTTACAAGGGCTGCATGTGTGCTGTGTGTGTGTGAGTTTGCATGCTGGGTGTGTATGTGTGGGTTTGCACGGGTGGTGTGAGTATTTCCTTGTATTTGCCTTCAGTCATTGCCTTGTGGTATGATTGAGTTTACCAAAAAAAAATGTAGCCCTAAAAAATTAAATATGTTATTTAATTTTTATCTTTTGCAAGCCTACATAGAAGTGTGGTAAAGTAAGTAAAAAGTAAAGAGATTGTAATAATAACCAGAATCAATAACTGAATATACAAAGTACTCACTTCAAGTAAATACTGAGGCTACTTTGAAATCGCTAAGAGAATAAAATTACTGCATGAGGAGAGGCTCTTGGGAAGGTTAATATCTTTTGAGTAAATTCCAGCAATTTTTCAGGCATAAAACACTTCCTCCAATTATGATATGCCAATCTCTTACTATAAATCACAATCTTCTCTAAGACCATTGCATGCTTAAGCAGAAATCGTACGAGATCCACCTTACAGTGCTTTGCTACAAAGCCAACTATCTTAACAGTCTTGAGATTGTGCAATAGACACTGGAAAATGGGTTTTGATGATTTCCAGTGGTTCTCTCCATCGAAATCATTTAAGATGAGTCTGGCAAACTAAAACCACAAAAGAAGAAAACTTTAGGCTGAAATTTTATTCATAAAGCATATAAATCAAATTCTAATTAGATATAGGAAAAAAATAGATATCATGGTTTCAGGAAACTCACTTGAGGTCTGCTACGGAAGGCCATGTCCACAACAAGCGTCTCCAAATCAGGAGAATTTCTTAGCAGGTTTGCTATATCAGGAAGGTCCCAATTGTTGTGGCAGGAGTTCAGTATTAAACATTTGTTTTTAGATGATGGAGAAGGCAAGATTTTCAGCTCCCATATTGACAGAATCTTAGCGCATCACAGTAAGAAGAAAAGAACATGAATTTAGAAATATACTCCAAAACATGGATTAGAACCTCACATTAGAGGCATTATATTCAACTAAGCAATTCAACTCGGGAAATGGCTGAATCACTTGTGCTCAACCGGATCTCTAATGCTATGTTTGGTTGCCGAGAAAATTGATGAAAACATGGAAAAGAACAGAAAATTTTGGATTTTTAATAGGGTAATTGAATTGTCATGTATCGTGTTCCCGTATAACCGAGTCACAACTCGATAACTCAACTAAGTTACTAGGAGAATGATTTGATAGACTCATTAATGGGAGATCATATTCCTTTACCATTTTCCACAATTCACAAAGAAGTTTCTTACGAAGACCATGGGGTGTCAGACCTATACCATACTTCCCCTAATTTTGAATGTCGGGAGATTGGCCAAGTTAATCGACAGAATTTTTCTATAGTCGGAGTTTTCAAAGCTTTGAAACACTTACTAGAAGAATAAATTACACCTGGATGATGCACATTCCATATGTAGAAACAAACAAAAGAAAGAAAAAATGGTAGATAAATACTTAGGGCAAGTTCTGTTATTCCAAACCTCAACATAAATAAATAAATAAAATCTGAGATAATGAGATAGATGCATAGAAAGGCATACCTGAATACACCAAGAGCTTATTCTAAGATCCTTAACATGACCAAGCTTCTCAAGAATTTCCCTCAAAATGTTGTGGTACCCTTCATAGTGCGGATTACCTGAAATTTGAGGGTTGCTTGGACTAGACACAACACATTCATCAGACGAAAAGTCCTATACCAGTCTCCAAGAATGGCCAATGACTGGAGATTAGGAGCTGAAATTTCTAGCACTGAATCCAAATCCGCATAATTGTAGTCATCATGGTGTAGCACCAATTTTTTGAGACTTGTGGAATTAATATTCAGATGTATAAAGCCGCTACATTCAGAAAAATCCAAAACTTCAAGCAAAGGACTGCCTGATAATATGTCTTGAATCAAATTGTCACTCAAATGAATGCAAGCTAAAGATAAAGTCTTGAGTAGTCTCCAAGAAATTAGCCCCCGGGGTCAGATATTGCAGTATTTACAACCTTAATTTTGTCAGGGAAGCAATGCTGTATATTTGTTGAGGTAATTGGTAACCGGATAAGTATAGATCGAGCTCTTCAACCTTCTTTCTTACCACAAATCGGATCCATGAATTTACATGAGAGGCAAAACAGTTTTTGTAATCGAAATCAACAAGAAACTTTCGAATTTTGGAACCTTCATAAAGAATTAGAGTGCGGTCGATGAAGTTAACAAATTCGCGCTCCATATATTTGTTAGGATCAGAGAAATCAAGGTCTGGAACCGAAGACCAGAGGTGCTCCCATCTTTTGGATAACACACCTGTCTTTACAGCATCTCTCATCGGCAACAAGGAGAGGATTTGATGGAGGGCAATGTCCGGCAACCCTGATATTCGATCCCCATCGCTGCTGCCGTTTGGGACGTGATTTATCGGCTCTCTCTGCCATGATTTCACTACTAGAGACCTGTTTAGAGCTGGGCCTTGGCTGGCCTCTGGCGAAGCCAGAAAGGGCTTATCTCGGGGTTCCATTGAATAGGTGACATGTGGTGGAGAAGTCAAAATCATGGGGGCCATGATTTTGACTTCTCCACCTATAATAAGACATGTGGCGATTAGTGTGTGAGAATAAGGGTATGAGATATCAAATGGGGAGAAGTCAAAATTGTGGGGGAGAAAATGGAATGAGTTCTCCCCACTTTTACGCCAAGTGTCGCACAATGAATGGAACCCCGAGAGCCCTTTCTGGCTTCGCCAGAGACAATCCGAGAGCCCTTTCTGGCTTCGCTATATAAGGAATCCGGGAAGGTAATTGACTTTTGTTTCCTCCTTTATTGTTGTTGATAGGAGAAGTAATTAGAAACTCGAGAGTAGGTAGGGCAAGTTATTAGATAGTACCTACACTGGATTAAAGTAAGAGCACACAACAGGGCTACGGTCAAGCTCTCGATGGAGACTTTCCTTTGATAATTATCCGTTACAATTCCAGGGTCGTGAAAAGCGAAAGCCGCGGAACGCGTGCGCGCCTAGAGCCCGCCACATCTCCCTTCTCTCCTCTCTCAAACGTGATTAAGCTTTACCGAATTGGTAACCATATTTTTTTTTTTTTTTGGGGTATATCACTTCTCTGGATTAGCTGGGGTTAGTTTCTTCGTCAGAGGTTAGTAAAGGGCTACAACGCACTCTCCACGTGGGACCGATCCCGGGACCACCCTCCTAGTGTGGGGATACACTAACCAGTGGGTTAGCCCACGGTGTGTGTTGGTACCCCTTTTTGAGTTGCTCTTGGATGAAGTTTCTTAGGAGTGAGGGCAGGGGAGGAGCCACATGAGGCCCGAGGAGGATGGGGGCTCTAGCCCCCATTAAACTAAAAATAATAATAAATATTTTTTACCAAGGGAAACAAACTTACGCGATAGCCATGAACTTAGCCCTCAAAAGAATATTTCCTGGGACTATAGCCCCAAACCCCCATTCCTAATCCCCTGCAATAAAATCTTGGCGCTGCCCCTAGGTGAGCTTCTGTGGTACGTGGGTGTGTGAGAGAGTGAGAGTGCGTGCGTTTCCTTCCATTTGCCTTAGGTAACGCCTTGGGGTGTTGTTAACTAAAAAAAATTCGTGTTATGCTTAATTAATGTAAAGTTATTTTTTTTAAATCTAAAAATCATGATTACATGGATGAACTCAAAGGATAAATAAATCTTAACCACAGTTTATGGTTGTTAGAAGGGGCACATGGCATCCTGTGGATGTATGTATGTTCCACGTCCGTATTTTTGTAGTCAGAAATGCTAGCCCGTCACCTAGGAAGCACGGATACTTCAAATAGGGGTTCGTACCCGTATCCGATACGTATCGGATACGGATATGTCTCTGATACGATAGGATACGTACGGGATATGGCTGAAACGTATCCTGTTAATTAAAAATAAATTTTTTATTTTAGATACGGCTCCGATATGGCATAGTTACGCCAGGATACGGCCGTTTATATTTTTTTTTTAAAAATTTATTTTTTTATTTTTTCATTTTTATTTAATTTTTTTTTGGAGACCTGTGGGTGTGACCCTATCTCTTTTGTTTTTGCATGGACATAGTCTTAGTGGATGATGAGATGACCCTATTTCTTTTGCTTTTGTATGGACATGGTCTTTTTTATACATTAACAGAACTGAACCAATGATTATTTTGTAATTATAATACAAAATATAGTATTATTATTATTTATAAAAAAAATTACAGACGTATCCTGGCCGTACCCGTTTCTTATTTTTTTAGGTTTTGCCGTATCCGTATCGTATCTGTTATGGCCTTGGATTGTCTATGGCGAAGCCAGAAAGGGTTTGTCTCGGGGTTCCATAGAATAGGTGACAAGTGGTGGAGGAGTCACAATCATGGGGCCCATGATTTTGACTTTTCCACCCATAATAAGACATGTGGCGATAAGTGTGTGAGAATAAGGGTGAGAGATCAAATGGGGAGAAGTCAAAATTATGGGGAGAATGACTACTCCCCATTTTTACGCCAACTGTCACACAATGTATGTGTAAACACCAAAATTTACCGCCTTTCCTCCCCTCTCAACTCTAAGTGTCGAGATAAGGTCCGAGAGTAGAGGAATAACGCTAAATTTATTTTTTTAGAGTCGCCACCTACTTAGGGGAAGTAGGATCCCGAGATAATCCAAATGAGGGGGTCTACGGTCCAGAGTAGTCTAGGTAAGAGATCCCTTTAGGTCCTGGGGACGGGGTTAGGCACCCCAGGACCTCCATCCAATGATGGTAACCTACTCATTAGGTCCAAATCAAACATTTAAAAAAATCACTTAACATTTCCTAAAATTTATTAATTTTGCTAATCGGATACCAATCAAAAGGGGGTGTAAAAAAAAGTTTATTTTTGGTTGGGGTCGAACCCTGATTGGGCTGCCTACTTATCCGGTTAGTCGGAATCAGACCCTCATAGTAGTTCGGGGTCCGTGACTGTTTTTATAGTCGTTTCGGAGTGTGGTCACTTCCAACTCGTGTTTGAGTTGGGGAGGGGAAATGGAATTGAGATTTATGAATCTCACTCCGGGAGATGGCCGCGTAGCTAGGCGCTCGTGGGGGAGCTCTAGGGGGCGTTCATTTATTAGGGTAAGTCTTTTTTGCATTTTGTGGGTTTTTAAATGTTTTTGTTGTTTTTGTATTTTTTTTTATTTCTTTTATTTGTATTTTTTAATTTTGGCAAGTTTTAACTAGTCAAGAACTAAACTAAATGCCCAAGGTAGGCAAAAAGGAAAATAAAGCCTAACTGACTTAATTAACTTAAAGGCAAAGAGCAGGGCGGATCGAGCGGCCTTAAACCAAAAGGGGCTATGGTTTAAATACAGACCCTGCTCTAGGTCCCAAGGGAAGATAGACCAGTACCTTTAATTTATTTTAATCTTTTATATTTTTTGTTGTTTCTTTTTTGTAAGACTAACTAACGGGGTGGGCCAATTATTTAGGGTTAAAAAAGGAAAACTATCTAAGTGCCCAATGTGGGCAAAATAGGAAAAGAAAAATCGCGGCCTATCCCTATTGCACACACATCGATAATATATACATACACAACAAAATAGATGGGCCCCAAGGGAAAGTTAATGGGCCAAGGCCCATTGACCACTAATGGTCAATTGGCTTTGGTCCGCTATCTTTCTAAGGTCTCGAGAAATAGGCTCTATAATTTTAAAATGATTCTAGGGGTTTCCCATGATTCAAATCTCCCGCCCAAGCTTTGAACTATCCAACGAATTATTACACTACAATAAATGAAAGATATTAAATAAAAATGGGGTAGAGATATACCTGCGAGGGTTGATGAGAGACTGGCGATAGTGGTGGCTGCTCCGTTGATTCAAGAGAAGAACAGGAAGGTAAACTCTCACTCTCGGTCACCCAAATATACAGAACTAGAATAATAGACTAAAACAAATAAAAAAAAAATCAAAAGAAAAGTATGGATTGCTGGTCGAGAGTCATCCCTTTCGGGGATAGAGGCGCCTGAATCAAAACCAGAAGAAAGGGAACTGCAGTCCAGATCTATGAAAAAAATGAAAGAACAAAATGAAAATAAATGGATGAATAACTAAATAAATAAGAATGAAATTCAAAAAAAAAATAAAAATAAAAAATAAAAAAATATATATATATATACAAGAACAGGGAAATCTAAAAAAAAAAACATAGCTAAAAAGAACATGGCTCACCTGAAAATGGACTTGGCCGGAGGCGGAGTGCAACTGGCCGGAAATCTGAATTTGGAGCTACTGGTAGTTTGCTTGAGAAATTAAAAAAAAAATAATAATAATAAAATAAAATAAAATATCAACAATCAATGAGGAAGAAGGCTGTTCAGAGAAAAATTTAGATCGAAATCTAGAGATATAGATCTGTAGGTTTAGATCTGGACTGAAGTGAAAAAAACAGTGAAATGAACTTCCGGGAAGGAGGGTGATACCTGAAAAAGGGATAGGTGGACTTTGGTTTCACCAGAGTTGAAGATCCAGCCGGACAAAATACGGGTGAGACATGAGCTGCTGAACTTTGAACTGGAGGAACAAATTCCGGCGAGGGTAAGGGAAGATGAACCTTCGCTGATCTGAGAGATCGGAGATGATAATGGAATTAACCCGAAATGCAAGTGATTCGATAGCCGGGGAAGATGATCGGAGCCTGCTGCCGCCGGCGATGGTATAATAAACTTGATTAGAGCTGAGTGATGAATCAAAAGAGAATAAAGATGAATAAAATGAAAATAAAAATAAACGGGATGATTAACAAAAATCAGCAAATATAGATCTAGATCTATAGATATGGATTCGAAACTCTTGATCTCTTGATCTATGGATCTAGATCTAAAAGGAAAAGGGAATTACCTGGAAATGGTGAAGAGGATCTCGAAACGACTCGGCTAGAAACGGCAACGCCGGGGAAGATGATCGGAACGGAGCAAGATGGCTGCACGATGGTGAGCTGCTGGCCGGAAGACGATGGATGACTCTGGATACCCAATCCGAAACCCACGGTGAGAACGAATAGAGTTTAGATCTCTGAGATAACGAAGGAGAAAGGGATAAAAGGCATCGGTGAAGTGAAGCTTACCGGAGATCGCTGTAACTTGCCGGAAAGGGAAGCTTGCCGGTGGTGCTGCGACCCAGCCGAGAGAGGGGAACTCGAGCTACTGAGGGATTGAGATCTGTTGGGGAAGAAGAGAGGGCGGCTAACTCGTTTTCACGAGAATGAATAGTGTTTTTTTTAATTAAAACTCCTCTCTTGCTTTATAGGAAATTGAGATGGCCCTTGGACCTTAGGGTTCAAACCCTTTGAGGATTTGGGCTTAGGTGCACTTGGGCTACTTTGGATCCGGGCTTGGGCTTTAAGGTTGGACTCTGGCTTTGGCTCATGGGTTTTTAAACATGGGGTTTCTCTTTTGAGGGCTTTGAACAATGGGTAAAGGGGATGATCTCTCTCTCTCTTTCTCGGATCTAGAACCTCGACACTTAAATAAAATAATAAGATAAATAAAAATTAAAATTAAAATTACAAATAAAATAAAAGGATTAAGGGGTGTAAAAATAGGGTATTCACAGTATGGAACCCCGAGAGCCCTTTCTGGCTTCGCCAGAGACAATCCGTGGCCTCCTGTTATAGGGTAGCAACTCAAGTGTTGGCCCATTTCCCCGTTATAGGATAGCAATAGGGTAGCAACTCAAGTGTTGGCCCAATTCCCTGTTATAGGGTAGCAACTCTAAGTGTTGCACTCACACTGCATCTGTGGAAAACAAAATCTATTAAATGCGTTTGGGGATAGTACTCCTCGTCAATTTGTAGTTCCAAATAATCTCCACATGACCTTTAAATCCCTCAAGTGTAAGCAGGGGAGAAGTCAGGAATTTTCCTTAGGGGCGAAATACATGCATCAAGAAAATTAATGAATTTGGGTATGGGGGCTCGAGAATTTATTTATTAATTTTTTAATGGGTACATTGCGGTCATAAAATTTGTTAATGTTTCAGTCCGATAAAGGTCTAGTAACATGCTCATTTTGAGAGAGCCATTGTATAAATTAAAAAAAAATGGTTAACTCATCCGCAGTTTCCATTATGTAACGAAATGCCCGGTCTTTATTGGTCCACATCCCATTTTTTAACACTCACCAACTATGGTTAAGAATTACCCACCTCTAAGTTAAGCAATCCAACTTTGGTTTTTAGAAAAAAATAAAACAAAAATCTTGACTTTAATTTAGTTAAGCTTAACTATGTTGGTTATGAGACCGCAACTCCCCTTAGGGCTCTGGACTAACCGCCAGTGGATTAACAGCCACAGACACAGACATATGTTTAAGTACAAAGATCAAACTCTTCCTAACACCAATTGATTTTAGGTAAGATGGTGAATTTTAGGGCCAACAATTAGTATCAGAGCCAAGGTTCCATGTTCGAGTCACCCCGGGTTGTTGCGGAGAAGGGGGGGATTGTTGGTTATAGGACCGCAACTCTCTTTAGGGCTCTGGACTAACCGCTAGTGGACTGACCGACTTCCTAACACCAATTGATTTTAGGTAAGATGGTGAATTCTGGGGCCAACAAACCAGGGTTAAAAGGAGTGTTAAAAGGGACACAAGGACACAATGGTGAGTTAAGTAGCGGATCCCGTGGTCCACTAATCACTGCTCAAATAAAAAAGGCAATAGACAGTGGATTGTACATTCGGCTATGTACCTCAATGCCAGTCCTCATTGGTCCACGTTCATCTTCTTAATACTCACTAACTTTGGTTAAGATTCACTCACCGCTAGGGTTCATCCATCCAACCTTAGTTTTTTTTTTTTTAATTATTAACCATAATTTAGTTAAGCTTAATCATAATTAAGAGAAGTGTTAAAAGGGACACGTGGACCAGCATACCAACATTCAACTATCTAGCCAAATGCAAAGTCCACTAATTACTGCTTTAAATAAATAAATTTTATTTTTATATTATATACAAAGAAAATTACAAATTTTTAAAGGGGCCAACCCCTGAATGTAAGGTCCCCCTTGCATGCCAATTACCCCTAGGATGACTTGATTTGTGGCCATGGGTTACTCCATCAAGCCCTGAACCTTTGATTTAAACATTGAAATTCTTCCGTAGCCGCAATAAAGTTGGATCACTCAACGGCATCCATGGAAGATCCGTAGCTTGGATTTTCTTTTATATTTTTTTGTGTAACTGCTCATGCCTCAACTACACATCACTTGGAGGGGGAAAAACTACGTGCATATACTATATTATTCAATTCAATTTAAGAGGGAATAGACTGCCCCCAACAATTGGAAAAAAAAAATCTTTACAAATGAACAAGATGACCTACAAACATGAGCCACACCCCAAACCCCCCTAGACCAAGAATATTTCATACATTCTTCATGAACCTATAAAAAATTCTCAACATTATCAAGCAACCATTGTTTGCACTCCTACAAGAAAATCCTACCATTAATGTCCTATCGAGACAATTTATAACTTGCTATCATCTTGCCTAGCAGATAAAAATTTACCTCAATGGAAAGGTTGATTCATTCGGATCAACATGAGGGTCCAACACATATATATAGTCTTAAGAAAGCACCCATCCTAATATAAAATTATGACCCAATGAGTCGAAATTGCCTTAGTTAGCAACAAGAAGATTGGATGATCCTAGTCATCAATATTTGTGTCAATGCAGCAATGCTTAGTAATATAGACATAAAATGAAAAAAAAAAAGTACTCTTTCTAAATATGTTTTCCTTTTTTCTTTTTTTTTCCCAAAAATCAAAATGCAATTGAAGTACATATTAGAGGAAACCCCCAATTGACAGTAGTTTTCCTCAGTGAAGTGGCAGCCGGCCCACTTACTCTTAAAACTAACCTTGATAAATGACAATAAAGCTCCATAATCTCCACAAATCTCTCACTGTAAATCACCATCTTCTCTAAGACCAATGCATTCTCAAGCAAAACGGATCACCATACAAGGGATCATAATTTTCTCCTCCAAAGAAGTCTAGATCAAGCTCTTCAACCTTCTTTCTTAATGCAAAATGGATCCATAAACCAACATGAGAGGCATAAAAGTGCTTGTATAGTATTCAAAATCAACATGGAAATTTTGAATCTTGGAACGTCCATGGAGAAGTAGAGTGCGGTCGAAGAAGTTAACTAAGCCATCCACATCATTGTCATTGTTCCAGTCCCAGAAGTTAGAATCATGGAAATCAAGAGTCAGAACCCAAGTCCATAGGTATTCCTATCTTTTTGATAAGGCACCTGTCTTTACAGATCTTTCCTCGGCAACAAGGAAATGATGTGAAGGACAGAGTCCGAAAACCCACTGATTTGATCAAGGCCTTTATCTGTGCTGCTTTCGCCGCAAGTCCTCTGCCGTTTGGGACTACTACTTGATTCAGTGGAATTAGTGCTTCTTTCCTCCATGATATTTCCAATACTGTCTCATTAAAATAACTGCTCGATGTAAAGAGAAAACACAAATACATGAAAGAAAACTCCCCAGAGCTTTAGAAGGTGAAATCAATTTAATTCAACCAAAGACATCAAAAAAGAAAAAAGGAAAAAAAAAGGAATAGGGAATAAAGGGGTGCATTGAGATAAAGTTTCCAGACTCAAGACCTCCTCCTTTCCTTTCAACATCAATTAGAAAGTGTGAAGGGAAAGAACAGTGATTGAAGTTTGGCTACAACATAGAAGATTTGGTTATTAATGTTAATCAATTACAATTATCTTATTTTTACTTTAAGGAGAATGTTAGCCCAATCTCGTTAACCCTTAATCACCTCCAAAAGAGAAATGTTACAACTTCAATGCGTTTCCGTGGAATATGTTGAGGTAGGAGAAGGGGAGGTTAACCATGAGTCCATGACCACACACTACAACCTTGTAACTTTGAGGTAGGAGAAGTGGAGATTAACCATGAGTCCATGACCACACACTACAACCTTGTAACTTTAAGGGGGGAGAAGAAGGAATGTGTCCTCTGCCTCTGTAGTAATAGGAAGTTTGATAACCAAATAAGGGTGGAGGGAAGGGAATGAAACCTATTTTGGTACCAAACTTCAGCTCGTCCAATTTGGATTATTTCATGATAGTTGCAAGGGATTTCGTATCCTTAATCCGAACAAGAAAATCTGAAGAATCACCAATTTCTTATTTGTGGATAGAAGGAAACCATAAATGTACTTTTATTTTTCTGTAATCAAGCAAATATTATAACAAAAGGACACGGATACAGGAGCAACAAGCAAATGTGAAAGCAAGAGTTTACAAGCAAATAAACTCCAATCAATCATGAGAAAAAGAAAACAGTCCTGACTCCTATCCTACACACTCCGCCCGGGGAGTATCTCAACCTAGCACCACCCAAAGCTCCTCCCCATCATGATTTAGGTCCACCCAATCCAAAGCAACCAACCGAATACGAGCACGAATATGAGATTGGGACGCCGAAGTACCTCAAAAACTCTAAGATTTCTCTATTTCCATATCGTCCATGATTTGGCACCCGACAGCACCGACCACAGAGCCTCCCTAGTCCCTAGCACCATCCCACTGATTTTATATTGAAATTGGTAGGTTTTGTTAATGATGGTGCGTTGAGACCTTAGAAACAACATCACCAAACCAAAGTAATAAGACCTATATAACATCATTAATTATATGATACCCTAATCGAACAAAGAAGCATGTCTCACTAGCTTAGATGGCAGAGTGTGCCCCACTCATTAGGTTGGTCCTAGGATCAAGTCTCAAGATGGAAGCTTTCCGTCGGTGGCATTGGGAAGCAAGAGGTCCACTCACAAGCTACAAACCCACTAACCGTAAGTAGAGATGAATGATGCCTTGTACCGGAGAAATTAATGGAAATTAAAAGAAACTAACGAATTAGAGTATCAGCATGCTTTGTTAGTTATCATAAACATGCTACAATAAGTAGGATATAATAAATTGGGAAAATTTAGGGATGTTTGTTACCCATTGATGGCCTTTGGTTTCTTGAGATCCAGGAAAAAAAAAACCAAGCAAAGGACAAATTCCTTGGAAAAAAAATGAAAAACATGAAATCTCGTCTCCTTGGAGAGTGGGAAAAGAAAGAAAGAAGAGAAGATAGACAAGAGAGTCTTATTTTGTCAACGTGAATCCCCTTTTGGGTTGGGGGTTTCTTTTATAGATTACCTAATGGGATGTTATAATTGAAATAGGACGCCCCCACTCCCACTTGCACTTCAACAAACAAAACTTGGCAATAATGGTCTTCGTAGCCAAGGGCTACAAAGGACCAATGGTTTTCTGATACATATATATATATACACTTTAAAAACGTCACATCTGTTGTGTCAGAATGTTATTGGTTCTTTGTAGCCGTAGGCTACAAAAACCATGTTGATAAGTCATTTGATGTGTTAGAGGCTCAAAATGTTATTGGTCCTTTATAGCCCTAGGGCCTACGCTACACAAACCATGTTCGTCGAAGTGCGAGTGGGTCCATCTTTTTCCAATTATAACAACCACATTGAGTAATGTATAAGAGAAAAAGTCTCCAACCCAAAAAGGGATTGAAGTTGATAAAAGACGAGACTCTCCTCTGTACCTTCTCTCCTATCTCTTCTTTCTTTCTCTCCCCACTCCAAGGAGACAAGATTCCGTGTTTTTTATTTTTCCTTTTCTTTTGTCAAAGAGCACAAGGACAATTCTCACAAAATTTGTCCTTTTGTTGGGTTTTTTTTCCTAGATCGTAAACACCAGAGGCCATCAATAATTGGTCAACAAGGATTGCTATAGAGTAGCCAGGTGGAGATGTTGTCACATCACTTATAATACCTGCATCAACTATCACATCAAGTTGAGCAGTGATTTTTTGGTGATGAAGCATCTCCACCACGTCTATGCGACAACACAACAAAGGGCACTGATGTCCGTTCTCCTTCTCCATTCGAGGTTCTATATGAGTTAGGTTAGAAGTAGCCAGTATCTACTCTAATATTTTTTAAAAGAATATTATTTTAACTAAATACCTCTAAAATATGACTTTTTAAATAGAGAAATTAGAAATCAATTTGTAAAGATAAAAAGAGTATTTGTTTTCAATATTTAATTCAATATTTGTCTTGTTAAAAATATTCATAAAATTAAGAAAATGGCATTTTGGTAAAATATAAAGTTTGGAGTTGTTCTAATTCGTGTTGTACCATTTTCTAAATTTTTGATACAAAATTCCAAACTAAAAACAAATAACATTTCATAATAAGTATTATTAACTTCCATTTAGGGGGCGCCTGGGTTTGATTTTTTTTCCATAAACAATTAAAATAGCATTTGAAATACATCCATTGAAAATTTTATGCTAAATAAATAATTCTGTTTGGTTAACATGCTCAAAAAATTGATTTTATACCGATTAAAATAGAAATTTGTTTGAGTAGCCAAAATTTAAATTATATACCACTCAAAAAATAGACTGCGATATATGTTTTTCTAAATGCTATATAAATTGTGATAATATCGAGATATTTAGAAATTGAACAAAATAGAGTATATGACCACTAATCAAAAGAGCAACTCAGTCTTGGCAAAAATATTGAAAGCCCGCAATATAGCAAACCCACAAAATGAAACTCACAAACATACACAGAAAGCAACTAGAAAAAGAAATGAACTCACCTTCATTAGAGGTAAAAACAGAAACCATTAAAAGCAAGGGAAGAAGCAGGGCCATAGCTTCTTCAGAGCATATCCCCAATTTCCAAGACCATACAATCCACTAAGAATGAAAAACCCTCAAAATCCAGAGTAATTTATTTAATATTTATGTTGGATATGGGATTCTTGTGCATTACTTGACCGGACAAACCAGTTTTGAATTCAAACAAAAAACAGATATGTTCTGGAAATTTGAAGAACAATCCAACAGTTGGGTTGCTAGAAGAGTGAAAAGTAATTCAGACTTGGGAATGTAAGCCTTTCACTAATTGATAACAACAAACAAAAGGGATAAATCTCCAATTGAACATTTCCAAAAACCCTAGAAAATTGGGCAAAGTGGTAGTAAAAAATACAGTTTTTTTTTAACAAAAATCATAAAATCAACGAAATACACCCCATTAGTTTTTTTTTTAAACAAAGTTTTAAAGCCTTTTAGACATCTAGTGTATAAAATGTGAAATACAATTTTTTTTTAACAAAAATCATAAAATCAACGATACACCCCATTAGTTTTTTTTTAAAACAAAGTTTTAAAGCCTTTTAGACATCTAGTGTATAAAATGTGATTTTCTTTACACTTTTTCCAAGATACAATTAGGAACTACAATTAAATATATTTTGAAAATGATAATAAAATTTTAGTAAAATTATGAAAAAACCATAAAATAATCTAAAAAATTCTTGATGATAAAAGCATTCCTAATCTCTTTTGTCGAAGAAATCGTTGATTGTGTAATTTTTTTTTTTGATCGGCAAAGAAGATATAATATATAAGCAGAAAAAAGGGAAGATACAACCCCGGGATACCAATAGTGAACCTAGGAAGAGACGAGATGAAATACAAACCAGAGCCAACAACACAAAAACAACATGGATGAGGTAATCAGGGTGAAAAAACATTCCCCAATGGATCCTCCAACTCTCCCCCCACTGCACCCCAAGCAGAGACTAAATGACGCACCCTAGTCAGGATACGGGGAATCTCCGAGGTAGAGTTATCGAAAACTTGCCTATTGCTCTCCTTCCAAAGGGACCACACAACCGCCCCAGGAAGGAGATGCCACACATCTCCAGCTGGCAACGGAAACACCTCTAACATCCAACAAGATAAAAAGCTCCGAAAGGAGTCAGGAAAGATCCATGGGATGGCCAGATGCACAAAGAAATAGGACCAAACCTCTCTCGCTACCGGACAATGAAGCAACAAATGATCCACCGATTCCTCTGCAAGAAGGCACATAAAACATCTGTTTACGAACTGCCACCCTCTATGCTTAAGGTGATCAATAGTCAAGATTTTATTTAATACCGCCAACCACATGAAAGAAGATACCTTTGATGGAATCCGTGGAAACCATACAGCCTGATGGGGAAAAGATAGCAAAGGACTAGGACGCAAGACTCGTAAAAAAGATCCCACAGAGAACCTCCCCTTGTTGTCTAAGGACCAAACCTGGCAATCCCTGGAGTATATAGATGGGTTGATCTCCAACACACGAGCTAACAAACTTAGAAGATCAGGAATTTCCCAATCAAATAAGTTTCGCCTAAGTGTAGGGGTCCAAACCGGAGCCCCACTCTGCCAATCTAAGTATTCTGCTACAGAGGCCTTTTTGTTGGACGCGAGGAGAAACAAATTCTCAAAAGACTGCCTGAGCGTTGATAGCCCACACCAACGATCATTCCAGAAACTCACCTGATCCCCAACTCCCACCTTGAAATGCGTGTGGGAGGAGAACTCCACCCACCCTTGCATAATGGGCTTCCAGACCCCAACTCCCATGGGCCCTAGACCGACTTTTGGGTGCCACCTGTGAGCGCGGGTTTCGGGAGAACCCTGGTTTGCATCTCATGGGTTGAGTTAAGAGTCGCCACCTATTCATTCGGAAGGGATAAGTCCCCGGGATTTGGATAAGGTCTTGGTCTGTGATCAGAGATCAGGGTAAGAGGTTCGGTTAAGTCCGGGGAAGGGGTTAGGCACCTCGGCACTTCCACTTTCAGTGGTTCCCTACTTGCTAGGATTAAGCCAAACTAATCTCAATTTTAATCAAATGCTTTAAGTATTTAAGAAAATGCTAATCTAAGAAGGAGAAAATCCTAGACTAGGGTCGAACCCGGGTTGGGCTGCCTACGTACTCACATAGGGGTGAGATCAGACCGAGCGTAGTTCTGGCACATGAGCCCGTGCCAAGGCTAGGGGTGTGTGTGTGTGTGCACCAAGGGTGGCTTAGGGTCTAGCCGGGAGGCTAGGGGTGGTTGACCGGGTTGGTCAAGTGCTTGGTATTGGGCCCGGTAGGCCTAAGGTAAGTCTGATAGGGTAGGGTTGGGCCCGGTAGGCCGAGGGTGAAGCCCGGTAGGCTAGTTTGGGCCCGGTAGGCCGAGATTGGGCCCGGTAGGCCAAGGGTGAGTCCGGTAGGCTAGGGTTTGGCCCGGTAGGCCGAGGAGTGAGGCCCGGTAGGCCCAGGGTGTCTTAACCAAGGGTTAGGGTTGCTAACTGAGGTTAAGAAATGTGATTAACCTTGGTTAGGGGTGCTAACCATGGTTAAAAAAGTCAAATATCAGATTTTTTGGTCTTTTTGAATTTTTCTGATTTTTTTGGGATTTTCTCAGATTTTTTCCCAACGGTCAAAGGTGCTTAACCGCGGTTAAGGAGGGGAGGTCACCATGGTTAAGGGTCTTAACCATGGTTAAATGGTCAAAAGAGACCATTTTTGGGTTTCTCCTAATATTTTGGATTTTTTGAGCATTTTTCCAGATTTTTTCCGGGTCAGGATTTTTTACCCGTGGTTAAGGGTCAAAAATGGGGTCGACTCTGATTAAGTGTCTTAACCACAGTAAAAAATGAAATTGAAGACATTTCTGGATTCCATGTAATATTTATGATTTTTTGATGCTTTTTCCAGAATTTTTGCTAGGTCATGGGCCGCTTAACCATGGTTAAATGTTAACCACGGGTGAGTTTAACCATGGTTAAGGGGCCGGCTGAAGCAAAAGTGGGTCCAAGGTTCATGGCAGGGCCTAGACTAGCCTCCTACCCGGTCTGGGCCCCCACAAATATCTGAAATTGCAAAAAACTTCAAATTTTCATCAAATTTTTAACCATAGTTAACATGAATTTAACTATGGTTAACAAGGGAATCGTGGGAATCCGAGACCACCAGTGGGTAGTCTGATATGTGGGGAACAATTTGGGCCCTTGTGGGACCCAAGGGGATGCCGTATGTGGGCCCCACAGTGGCCCAAAGTTGCTCCGACAAACACCACATAAAATGACGATTTCTACCAAAAACAGATTTTTTCCCAAACTTTGCAGCAATTTTTCCGTTTATTGGCTCAACCCCTGGGGGATCCGAGACCATGGTAGCAAAGCCTACTATGAGGGAAACAATTGGGGCCCTTGTGGGGCCCAAGGGAAGGTCGGATGTGGGCCCCACAGAGGCCCAAAGTTGCCTCCTCGCACAGATATTTACACTGTCGACCCCACTTTGGGGTCGATTTAACTATGGTTAGAGTGCGAGTTAGGGGCTGAAAATTTACAGGGGGGTAGCCCTACATATGAGGAGTCTAACCATGGCCTCAGTTTCGACCAGGGCTGGGGCTAACCATGGTTAAACCATGGTCACAGGGAGTGTCCTGAAACTGATTTTTTTTGAAATTTTTTTGAAAAAAAAACACTTTGGTGGCTAGGTGTGCTTGGCCCATGTGAGTCTAGGGGGTTTTCTCATTGATTGAGGACCCCCCAGACCTCCGGGAGTGGTCGTGCACGGTGGTGAGGGCTAGGCCCGTGGCCACGTCTCAAGGTCGGCCTAATTTTTTTTTCTTTTTTTTTTAACTACTAAAAAAAGAAAAACAAAAACAAAATGGGGACCCCTGGAATGGGACCAGGGGTCCCTTACAATGCTAAATCAACAGGCTAAAGCAAGGGAAAGGAGGTGTATACCCTCACGGATCGGCTTGCACGGTGGCGAGCTTCCTGGAGCGTGGCGGCTGCGGACGGCGGTGATGAGGCTGGGAAAGCCTAGAGGACGAAGATGACAGGCCTCGGAGGTCCACGGGTAGGTTGGGCTGAGGCGGAGAGAGTCCAGGTGGAGTGGGGACGTCTGGCCGAAGGGGTGACTCACTGTAATTTTTTATATTTTTTTTTATAGTGGATGTGGTGGTGAACGGTGGGGAGTGGTGGAGCTTGGGAAGGCTTGAGGGTTAAACTAAGGTGGAGATATGAGGTGGAGTGGGGCTACTGTAACTATTTTTTTTTTTGAAAAATTCTCACTGTCTCTCTCGTGGCTACGGAGGATGGGGTTTGTTTGTGGTTTGAAGGACTCCTAGGAATTCTAGGGATGATCTTAAGGTGAGATTGGGGTGAAGCAAGGGAAAAATGGGGCTAAGGTAAGGTGGGCCGAAGGTGAAGGCTACAGTTTTTTTTTTCAAAAATCCCCTTCAAAACAGTGGCTATGGAGGGCTTTAAATAGAAGAAGAATGAGGGGAGGGAAAGGGATAAGGATGAGTTGTGATGTGGCTACGCGTGGGGGACAACAGCTGGAGGGAGCAGGTGAACGCAGGAGAGCCAGCACTGTTCACTCGTCCCTTTGACAGGGACGATGAACAGTGTCATTTTGAAAAAAAATTTTTTTTTTTTTTTTTTTTTTTTCTTTGGGCCGGTTGGTTTGGTTACGTGGGTTGGGCCCAACCCGCATATGGGCCCTGCCACATGGGGTTGGTGCCCAACCACACCCCTCCAAATTTTTTTTATTTTTTTATTTTATTTTTTTTTGCTTTTCTTTGGTAAAAAAAAAAACTCTTTTTTATTTTTATTATTATTTTTTAATCTTTAAAAAAAAACTTCTTTTTTTTTTTTTTTTTAAATTTGTTTTGCTTTGTTTGTTTTTTTTTTTTGTGTGATCTTTTATTTGGTTTAGGGTGGGTCCCACCCCCTACTACCCTAAAAGAAATCATGGTTTCTTTTTTTTCTTTTCTTTTTATTATTATTATTATTTTTTGAATTTCAAACTTTTGTTTTATTTCCTTTTTGGGCTAAACCCCCACACATGTGGGGAAAGCAAAAAGTACTTTAATCTAAAACAAAAATTTGAATTTTAAAAAGGGGTAGTGTGGGTCCTACCTTAGATTTGGCTTAATGGGCCCATGCTTGGGCCCACAAACAAGGTTTTATCCATTTGGGACTTGAAAAGGGGCCTTGAGTCCATGGGACTTTGCCTAGGGCTTGGGCTAGGGCTAGGCTTGGGCTAGACCTAGGTTTAGGTGAGCAGGGTGTAAAAATTGGGTGCTTACAGCTGCCCCTCTTTGCCGGAGAGTGCCGGGATGGCGATTGAACGGCAAAGACTGGAAACATCCTATTTTTACACCGAAATGAATGTTAGGAACGATGCAGGCTGTGAGTGTGATGAAATGATGAATACTACTGCTAGAGGATAGCGAGTAGCAGGGGAAGAACATGAATGTAGAGATGGCATGGCCCTAAGGCGTTGGCCGGAAGAAAATGTCGCTCGGAAGCGTCGAAAGGGATCGATCGAAACAACGTTTCCCGGGGGATATTAGCCGGATCGATCGGAGGACACACTGGGTGTCGAGAACACAGGAGATGTTAGGCATTCCGGGTGTCGACAAAGTGTGTTATATCGACGCTCACCTCGGGTGCTAAGGACACACGGGTGTCACAGAGGGGACATACAGGTAGTGCACACTGTAAAAGCGCATACGAGATGTCGGGCATGCGAGGTGTCGACAAAGTGTGTTATGTCGACGCTCACTTGGGATACCCAGGACACACTAAGGTGTCACAAAGGGGACATGCGGGTGGTGTACACTGTCAAGGTACACGCGGGATGTCGGGCATGCGAGGTGTCAACAAAGTGTGTTATGCCGACGCTCACCTGGGATGCCCAGGACACACGGGAGTGTCACAAAGGGGACATGCTGGTGGTGTATACTGTCAAGGCACACACGGGATGTCGGGCATGCGAGGTGTCGACAAAGTGCATTATGTCGACGCTCACCTGGGATACCCAAGACACACGAAGGTGTCACAAATGGGGACATGCGGGTGGTGTACACTGTCAAGGTACACGCGGGATGTCGGGCATGCGAGGTGTCGACAAAGTGCGTTATGTCGACGCTCACCTAGGATGCTCAGGACACACGGGGGTGTCACAAAAGGGACATGCTGGTGGTGTACACTGTCAAGGCACACACGGGATGTTGGGCATGCGAGGTGTCGACAAAGTGCATTATGTCGACGCTCACCTGGGATACCCAGGACACACGAAGGTGTCACAAAGGGGGACATGCAAGAGGTAGTGCTGCAGTGTGACGAGATTGTCACGGAGCACACAGGATGTCCGGCATCCGAGGTGTCGACAAAATGTATTATGTCGACGCTCACTTGGGATGCCAAGGACACACGGAGGTGTCACAGAGGGGGACATGCAGGAGGTAGTGTACACTGTAAAGGTACACACGGGATGTCGAATTGATTGGAGATTTGACTTTGATATAACCGTGAGACACTGAGTTTGATCAAGTTTGAATGATGCTGAAGAGTTTTATCATGCAGGGGATAAAGGCGAGGTTGCTTTCCCATGACTCTGCTGACTGCAACTTGCTGGGGAGGTGCGGAAACGGCTTTTTCTGCTTTACCTGTCGGGGAGTCTTAGTGCGGGCTGGCTCAAACAGATTTTGATACCCGGAGTTTACTTGTTTTTGAAAAATCTTTTCAGGAAAAGTGTAGAAGACTTTTGTAAAGATTTTGATTTTTACAAAAGCGTGCTTAGTTAGCTTTTCAGATTTGCCAGTAAATCGCCTTTGTTCAGGGCTTACGGGATTTTGTGGGTTCCTTTTCATTCTTGGAGAACTGAGTACGATTCAAAGCAGGATACTGCAGTTTCGAGCTAAGGACCCTGGTTGGGGAGAAGCTTTTAGAAGACTTCTGGACCATTGCTGGGGATGAGCATTATTGAGAGGCTGTCGGAGGCTTTTACCGGGGGATCCAATGAGGATTGGAAGATTGTTATAACTTGATGCTGAGGATTCGTTGAGGAGTAGGGCTCTGTTATAGACTATTGCCAGGGGGTCTGGGGCTTTCCGATTTGCTGGGGATTTCCCAATGTATGCCCCTCTGCTGGGGAGATGCTTTCTGGAGGATTCTCTGTTGAGGAATCACCTGCTGGAGATATTCCCTGATGGAATCTCTGTTGGGGATACTGATCCCTTGAGTTTAGTGAGACTGATCGCCACCAGATCTTGTTGTCAAACTGATTTTCAGCTTTTCTTCCCTTTTTTACCCTTGGGATGACCAAGTCATGGGGTTCGCATAATTTTTGCGCGATGAGGCCGTTGCCGGTTTTCCTCATGCCTGCAAAGCTGATTAATTTTGTCCCTTTTTTGCCCCTAATCGCAAGACTAGGTCTGGGAGTCGCGTAACTTTTACGCAATGAGGCCGTTTCCGGTTTTCACTCATGCCCGCGATTTGTTTGAGGGTTCCGATCTTCTCCCTTCACTGCCCTGATTGACATTCGTTGGGGATTGATACTCTACTGGGGATATAGGCGTGACATGGCACTTGTACTTGCAGTTTCTAGGGGATCTGGGAGGACTTAGAATAGGACGAAACGTTGGTTAGGGGACCGAAGTTTGGGACACCCTGGAATTATTCTTGCTGCAACTGACTTGCATGGGGGTTTTCTGTTGAAGCTGAATTTCTTGTTGGGCTCCACTGGGGATTGTCCTCTTTGGTAGAAGCTGATTGTTTTGGGATTCCTCCCTGTTTTTTTTTTTTTTTTTTTTTTGCTCATAGGGTCCCTGACTTGGAAAATGTTTCAACTTCTTTTTTGGAGTTTCCTTTTATGGAATATTTTGTAAACTTGATGTCGACTCCGTCGTGAAAATTGGGAGAGTTTGTCTCTGTTTGAGGAGTGACTCTATGGGGAAAAAGTTGTTCCTATGAAGAGAGAGTTTTACGAAGTTTTGGACTCTCTTTGGGAGAAAAGATTTTGAGGGATTAAGTCCCTTTTTGCGACCGCACCTGATTTGTCAGGTTGCCTACGTACCCTTTGCAGGATCAGGTCATGACGTAGTTCAAACAAATGCCACAGATTGGCGAGGGAGGGTGTCCCTGAAAGGTTTTTGTGAGAGAAAGGTTGTTAGGCTCGAAGGGCTAGCTAGCGGATTTCATTGATTTTTGTAAAAAATGGTTACATTGCTGGGGGTAAGGAGTATGCCAATGACGGCCTCCTGTCATTTCCCGGAGATCCTATGAGTACAAAGTGCCTGTCAGACCTAGACCCTAAGCGTAGTATCGTTTAACTTTGTCCATGTTGACGGGCTCTGGGAGGTCTTCGTCATCCATACGTCCGAGTCGCAGGGCCCCACCAGAGAATTTGTCTCGGACTATGTATGGGCCTTCATAATTGGGTGTGAACTTGCCCCTCGAGTCAGGACGGTTTGGTAATATCTTCCGGAGAACCAGGTCACCGATCTCAATACTGCGGGGCTTGACTTTCTTGTTAAATGCCCTAGCCATACGCCTCTGATAGGCCTGAGAGTGATCCATGGCTTTCAGTCGCCGTTCTTCAATCAAGTTCAGCTGTTCATATCGGGTTTGTGCCCATTCTGCTTCTGATATTTCTGCTTCCATTAACACCCGGAGCGATGGAATCTCTACTTCGATGGGGAGGACTGCTTCCATACCATAGGCAAGAGAAAATGGTGTTGCCCCTGTTGAAGTTCTGATGGACGTTCTATAGGCCATGAGAGCGTATGGGAGCATCTCATGCCAGGCAGAATAATTGGTTGCCATCTTCTCAATGATCTTTTTCAGATTCTTATTAGCTGCTTCCACTGCTCCATTAGTCTGTGGCCTGTATGGTGTGGAGTTATGATGTTGAATCTTGAATTTTTGGCAGAGATCAGTCATCCCCTTATTGCAGAAGTTGAGAGCATTGTCTGTCACAATCTCGAATGGGACACCATATCGGCAGATGATGTCTCTCTTCAGAAAACGCTGAACCACAGAGGCTGTGACGTTGGCATAAGAGGATGCCTCGACCCATTTCGTGAAATAATCGATTGCAACCAGGATGAATCGATGTCCGTTAGATGCTTTCGGAGCTATGGATCCGATGACATCGATGCCCCAAGTAGAGAAAGGCCAAGGAGCAGTTAGATTGTGTAGCCTTGTCGGCGGTGCATTGATCTTATCAGCATAAATCTGGCACTGGTGGCATTTCTGTACATGCTTGCAACAATCCGCTTCCATGGTAGACCAATAGTAGCCCAGTCTGAGAATTTTTTTGGATAGCATCAACCCGTTCATGTGTGGGCCGCAAGTCCCTCCATGAACTTCTTCGACTACCTGTGCTGCTTCACTAGTATCGAGGCATCTGAGCCATATCAAGTTCGGCGATCTCTTGTATAAAATGCCCCCTGATAGGACAAACTGGATGGCCAGTCTTCGGATTGCCCGACGGTCTGTTTTGGTCGCATCGAGAGGGAAGGTCCCGTCCTCGAGGTACTGCTTGATGTCTGCATACCAAGGCTTGTTGTCGTTCACTGTGTCCAGCTCGAGGCAGTAGACAGGTTGATCCTGTTGCTGAATTTCAATTGGCCAGAGCATGATGCCTCTGGGGATCTGTACCATAGAGGCGAGAGTAGCCAATGCGTCGGCAAATCTGTTATGATTCCTAGATCGGTGACTGAAACTGATTCTCCTGAATTGAGTGATTAGCACATTAAGATAGGCTAAATATGGGACTAGCTTAGCTTCTCGGACGGCCCAAGATTCATTTGCCTGACAGATTACCAAAGATGAGTCCCCGTAGACGTCTATCTCCTCAATTCCGATGCCCAGGGCTTCTTTTAGTCCGGCTATGCATGCCTCGTATTCTGCTTCATTGTTGGAGCATCTGAATTTCAGCTTTACAGAGATTGGGAGGTGTGCCCCCTTGGGTGAGATTAGGACTGCTCCTGCCCCGTGTCCGTGACTGTTGGCAGCTCCGTCAAAGTATAACTCCCAGCCGGAGTATTCTTGCTCTTCTGCTTCTGCGTACAGGATGGATTCGTCCGGAAACTGATCATGCACAGACACATAATCTTGTGTTGGGCTGTGGGCCAAGTGATCTGCAATCGCTTGCCCCTTGATTGACTTTTGAGTCATGTACGTAATGTCGAATTCAGACAACATCATAAGCCATCGGGCAGTCCTTCCGGTGGTGGCTGGCTTTTCCAGTAGATATTTGAGTGGGTCCATCCGGGAGATAAGGAATACCGGGTAGGAAAGCAGATAGTGCCGAAGACGCTGAGTAGCCCAAACCAATGCCAGACATGTTTTCTCCAGCGGGCTGTACCTTTCTTCGTACTCTAGTAAACGCTTACTGATGTAGTAAATGGCCTGTTCTGTTCTGCCTGTCTCATCATGCTGTGCCAAGACGCACCCCATGGAGGTTGCTTGTACTGAGATATAGAGTAGTAGGGGTCGTCCCGGCGTAGGAGGCACAAGTACTGGAGGATTGAGAAGATATTGTTTTATCCTGTCAAAGGCTTCTTGGCATTCGGCTGTCCAAACGGTCGGTGTATTCTTCCGAAGAAGCTTGAAGATCGGTTCGCAGATCGGAGTGAGCTGAGAGATGAACCGGCTAATGTACTGTATTCGGCCCAGGAAACCACGGATCTCCCTTTCAGTTTGGGGTGCTGGCATTTCGATGATGGCTCTGGCTTTAGCGGGATCGACCTCAATGCCTCTTTTACTGACTATGAAGCCGAGGAGCTTTCCCGATGAAGCTCCAAAGACACATTTGGCAGGGTTCAGTCTTAGGCCGAATTCTCTGAGTCTGTCACAGAGTCTTTTCAGATCTTCAGGGTGTTGCCTGGCAGTAGGTGATTTGACAATCATGTCATCTACATAAATTTCAGCTATCTTGTGGATCATGTCATGAAAAAGTGCCGTCATGGCCCTCTGGTAGGTTGCCCCTGCGTTCTTGAGTCCGAATGGCATGACTTTGTAGCAGAACGTGCCCCAAGGTGTGATGAAGGAAGTTTTCTCCATATCTTCTTCTGCCATTCGGATTTGATTATACCCAGAGAAACCATCCATAAATGAGAGCATCTCATGCCTTGCAGTATTATCGACTAGGATGTCGATGTGCGGGAGAGGGAAGTTATCCTTAGGGCTAGCCTTATTCAGATTCCGATAGTCGATGCACATCCGGACTTTTCCATCCTTTTTAGGTACCGGCACGATGTTGGCCAACCATTCAGGGTAGTTTGCTACTGCCAAGAAGCCTGCATTGATCTGTTTTTCTACCTCTTCTTTGACTTTTTGTGACCATTCGGGCCTCATCCGTCTCAGTTTCTGCTTAACCGGTCTGACATCCGGGTTCAGGGGAAGTCTGTGTACCACCAACGCTGGGTCTAAGCCAGGCATGTCTGCATATGACCAGGCAAAGACATCACTGTAGCTTTTCAGGAAGCTGATCATATCCGTTCTTTGCTGTGGGCTCATAGTTGTGCCAATCTGAACCAGCTGAGGGTTGTCTTCGGAACCCAGGTTTACTGTCTCGGTATCCTCGATGTTCGACTGTAGTAGCCCTTCACTGCGTTCTAGTAGATCCAAAATCTCCTGAGGGGGTTTCTCATCCTGTTCTGTTTCCTGCTCTGAGTCATACTCAACTTCTGAAAGCTCAAGGAGGTTTTCAGGGGTAGCCTTGTTGGAGGCGATTTCCTGGCAAATCATTAAGCTTAGTTTAGCATGCTTATGTTTTTATGTTTTGTTGGCTTCAGGACACTAGGCCTTCCAGGGGAAGAATCCGTGTGATTTCGTCATTAGCCCAATGCAAATGTTTTTTTTTTTGGAAAAACATATTTTTGAGTCAAAAAATCCAGATTTTCATTGATAAAGAAATGGACTGTTTACAAAATTGACTCGATAAAACAAAAAGAGGCCTACAGTTGGCCAACATTTTGGACTTTTGCAACGGGAGCAAAGAGAGATAGATTAAGAAGAAGAGGGGAGTGATACTGCATCACTGCTTGATCTGACCAACCTTCCCTGCACTGCGCTTTCCCTGGCCCTGTGTGGCCTCGATGGTGAGAGCCTCAGTCCACCAACGGATTAGTGACTGGCGACTGGATGATGCTTCTGCGCTGTTGGAGATGGTGCATACCTGCTCTCCCGCCTGATATTCTGCTTCTGCTTCTGCATCTTCAATAGTCAGCTCTTCGAACATCCGGGCGACGCTGAATACTTCCGGTTCGGGAATCCCTGAAGATTCGGTGCCAGGTTGAGGGTTAGAGATATTGATGGCTGGTGCAAGAGGGGTTTCTGGGTCGGTTTCGAAGATTCCTATGGGGAAGGTTACCGAAATGTGGGGTCGGGGTTCAGGTTTCGCCGATTGTCTACTCTTCTTTGTCAGCTTGTTGAGATAGTCCTCGTAATTGGGCTTGTATCCCAATCCAAATGGAGGCGTGTAACGTGGAGGCACATATCTCTTCTTCATGCCCTGGTTCCTGACACCCAGGCCTAGACCCGGCTGGTAATTCATCTTTGCCATCATCCTGATAAATGGAGGTACTGCTTGCTTGTTCTGCTGTTCCACTTGGGCGATGGAGCTGACCTGCTCAAACTGATAAGTCATGAAAGTTGTACCTTGCCCTAGCTCCTGGATGTCCCCGAAGGAAGTTGCCAACTCCTCAGATGGAATGACGACTAGGTGGTCGTCCTGTATAAATTTGATTCTCTGGTGCAGAGAGGATGGAATGGCACCGGCCGAATGAATCCACGGCCTCCCTAGGAGCAAGGTGAATGAGGCAGGTACATTCACAACTTGGAAATTTGTCAAGAACTGAGCCGGTCCAACCCTGATGGTTAGGTCAATATCACCCAAGTTTTGCCTGGTGGTATTGTCAAAAGCCCTTATAGTCATGGGTCTCTTCTTAACTTGACTGGTGTTCATACCCAGGCTTTGCAGTGTGGAGAGTGTGCAGACATTTAGGCCGGAGCCATTGTCAATGAGTACCGAGGATAATGTCCTATCCATACACTGAACTGCAATATATAGGGCCCGAGTGTGATCCCTATCTCCATCCGGTATTTCCTCTTCAGTAAAGGAGATGATTCGTGATTCTAGCACTTGCCCCACCATCTGCCCCAGTTTCTCAGGCGAGATGTCTGGTGTTACATGGGCGTTGTTAAATACCCGGAGAAGTTGCTTTCTGTGATGCTCTGAAGTCAAGAGAAGGCCCAAGATAGAAATTTGTGCCTGAGTTTTGCCCAACTGCTGGGTAATATTGAATTCTTCCTGCTTTTTCCAATATTTTGAGTAGGAGAGCCGAATCTGCTGTTTCCTTTTCTGAGTCTGCTACCCCTGCTTTTTCTTTCGCCTTTTCTTTTACCGGCTCAATCGCCGGAGGTTGGTACACCCGGCCGGATCGGGTGAGGTTGGCTATGTACTGACTTTCCAGGATGAGAGATTGAGGGGCAGGTACATGATTAAGGTTGAAAGGCCGAGAAGGGATGTAAGGGATTTTGACTGGTCCAGTGGATGTTGAGGCCTTGGCTGAGGCGGTGGGCCAACTGGCAGGACAGGGAATTGTGTAAACGATTCGCCCTTTCTCTGATTCCAAAGTGGGGAGTTGTATTGGGGTCTGGATGGTCTGAACATTTGACTGTGGCAGAGGGATTATGACTGGGGGTCGGTACGAGGGCCTGATAATACCATCATTGACTATGGGTGTGCTGGGTCTAGGTTGCCCTGCCCCGGGCTCTTCCCACTCAATAAAGTTAACTTGGTTGTTATGTGGGGGCAGTGGCACCTGGTCGATACTGGTGTTGCTGGGAGCTAGTTCGACCTTACCCGTATCCAGGAGATCCTGGATAGCGCACTTCAGACCAATGCAGTAATCGGTTGCATGGCCCGGACCTCTATGAAAGGCGCAGTGTTGGTTGACATCATAATTTTTGTTTCTCTTGTCTGGCGGTAAAAGAGGGGTAGGGCCTCTTAGTTCGAGAAGGCCCTGCTTGGTTAGGAAGTCCAAAAGTTGACTGAGTGTGTAAGGGAGAGGGGTAAAGGTTCTGGGGGGACGGGTTTGCCCCTGGTTCTGTTTAGCCGGCCGGGTGCTTTCGGGTGCTGGCTGTTGCCGAGTGGCCGGAGCCGGTAATCTGATCGGTGCTACAGGGGCCACCAAGTTAACATTTTCTTTTCTCTTCTGGTCTCTGTGACCGTTGTTTCGGCTGGTTGAAGCTGCTGCCGCTTTGAGGGGAGCAAACCCTAGGCTTGAATGAATGGCTCCACTCTGTATTGCTGCCTCAATACGGGCACCTGTTTTAACTATTGTGCCAAAGTCCACAACCGGTAGAGTGACCATCAGGGTAGAGTAGGGTTGCTTCAACGTACCCAAAAATATGTTTGCCAGCTCTTCCTTAGGGATAGGGGTGATGACCTTTGCTGCCATTTCTCTCCACCGGGTTGCATATTCCAGGAACGACTCATTGTTCCGCTGGTACATCTGTTCCAGTTGGCTTCGCTGAGGCCGAAGCTCCTGATTAAAAGAGTATTGCTCCACAAAGGCATCCATGGCATCCTGCCACGTCTTGATTCTCTGCTTATCGATCGACATCCACCAGGCAAGGGCTGCCCCCTTCAGACTTTTCTGGAAATACTGTATGAGCAGAGGCTGATTCTTGTTATACGGGAGCATATCCCCCAGGTACATCTGCAAATGTTGTTTAGGACAGCCTGAGCCGTCATATTTATCGAAGTCAGGTACCTTAAATCCAGGGGGAATAGCATCTCCAGAGGAGAAAGTCAGGTCCTCCAATGATAGAGTGGGGTTGACAGACGCCCCTTTCATTCTTCTCATTTCCTCTTTCATCTGTTTTATCTCCTCTTGTTGGTCCCTAAGAGACGGTGTAGGATCAGAAGATGATGGCCTGTCCTGATTGACACGTGATGTCTTAGGCTGGTCGTCATACTGGTCATACTCTTCTCCTCCTCCGCCTGTTGCGGGTATAGGGTTGGGAATGATGATAGGGGTAGGCTGCTCTGGGTGAGGCTGATCGGGGGTTTCATTGGAAGGGTTTCGGTTAGACGGTTCTTCGGTTCGGGCACCAATAAGAATATTCAGGGATTCCAGAACTCGGTCCAACTTGTTCTGCATTGCTACAATATCCCGGTCATGTGACTGTACCAGTTCCTCGATCCTCTGTTGATGGTTTGATGGTTCTGTCATTACTTCTGAGCTGTTTTCTATCGGGCCGATGTAGGGTACAATCTCCGTGACTGGTATTTCTGTGAGAACCGCTTCTGCGACTTCTGCGAGAATCGCAGTCAGAGAACGAGTCATGGGTCGGCTCATGCAGACTGAAAAGATGCAATGACTAAACATGAATATGCATGAGAGAGAGACAGAAAATGCAGAAAAGATTTTCATTGATTGCAGTGACTGAGTGAGTGTAATACAGGACTGACTCAATAAAAGCGGAAAAGGACTCAACCCTAGGCAGGCCCATCGGGGATGGCAAAGTCAAGTGGCCGGGGCACGCCATCAAGGTCCATGACCTGTTGTTGGAGGGATGTGATTTCGACCTCCATGCGCTCGATTGTTTCCGAGGCATTGTACATATGGGATCCGTACTGACGGATCCGACTGGTCATCTCCTCCTTCGCACTATCAAGCTGCTCCTGATGGAAGTGCAACTGTGCCTGAAGGACGGAGTTCTCTCTGATATCACCCCTGTGTCTCTTCCGCAAGGATCGGACTGTGTGCTCGAGGCGGTCAACCTGCTCCTGCATGGCTATGAGTTCATGGTTCTGCTCCGCTTCCTGCTGCCTAAATGCGCGCTGGGCTCGTCTAAGCTGTTTTTCTCTCTCCTGGATCTGTAGTTGCCTTTCCAGGAAAAAGTCTGTCCAGGGAACCGCCATGTCAGCTATAGGTATGGTTCCTCGAGATGGGGCTGCAACTGGTGTAGGCAGTTCCCTAGGCACTGGCATGCCGGGTGGAAAGTCAGGATTTTCTACCCATATACGGTATGCGGAATCAGTTGGTGGTCCAGTTGTTACCACAAAATCTGGCCATTTGTCCCTTCTGGAGCTTCGCCAATCTGCTTGAAATCGGCGGGTGAGGCATTCAGATTGTACTGTGAAATCGACAAAGTCCTGTTCCAGGTTGTCTATAACTGGGATGCGCTGAGGGAGTCCAAACTGTCTAAGGACTCGAAGTGGTACATAGGCTGTAGAGCCGGTGAGTCCCGCTAGGACCATGCATCGCCTTCCTGCTATGACAACGCGTGGTAGTTGTCTGCGAACCAGCCACACGCATTCCCATGTGATCTGCTCCTCTGTCAAGTCTTGGAGGAGCCGATAAAGAGTCTTAACATCTGAAGTCACGATCTCGCCCTGATTCTGCGAAATCTTTCTGGGTAGACTGTATACATCTCGAGGTACATCCGGTACCGGTAAGATGGTGGGCAGGTGTGAGACCATCCACAGATGCAAAAGCGGTGCACTGGCGTGGAAGACGCCCTTTCTGCGTCCTGATGCAAGGTTGAGAGCCCTGAGTAACTCTGCAAGAATGACTGGGACAATTGTCTTTGATTCCCGCATGTCGTCGATTACCCCTGTCAGTACTGAGTTGGCGAAAGCGCGACTTTTTGGGAGCACCAGTTGGGACATGATGATCAGTGTGAAGGCATTGAGACCAGGGATCTCAGTTTCTAGGGAGTCAGGGTCCCACTTGGGCCGGTACAATTTCTCAAGAAATTCAATGGACACCCGGTCGTAAGTGCCGCTAGGATCGTACTGCAAGGAGGCAGGCCTGATTCGTAAGAATCGTGAGAGATCTGCCTGAAAGTTTGCCTTGTAGCGCGGTACTATGGCATCACCTTCCATGTTTAAGCCGAGAATGCGCTGTATCTCTTCCAGTGTTGGACACAACTCGTTCTTACCGAAACGGAATACCATATAAGTAGGGTTCCAACACTGGACGGCGGCATTAATGAGGCGCCAATCTGTCTTAACCATGGACAGGTCTAGGGTGTTACCCAGTCTGTAGTACTGGGCCCAAGTGAGACGCTGATCCTGACTTAGTGCCTCAATTTTCTCACGGAGGGTCGGATCACATGCCCCCTGGGAGGTCAGGTGCATGGGCCTAGGAGGCTGACCATTTGGCGGAATAATCCCTGACGGACCTGCCATCTACCCTGGACAAAATAAACAGACTCTGTGTAAGTGCACTGTGTATGAAATGCAAATGATGCAATATTTTTTATTTTATATATTTTTTTTGATTAGGGTGTGACATGACACATGTATCCTGATAGGGCAATCGGACAGGGGTCCGGTATGCTTTACCAGAGTTGTAGGAAACCAGGGGCCTATAAGGACAAAGCGGGGGCTAGGTCTAAGTGAAGACCTATACGCCGAAGATTTGAACCTCATGTGCTATGTCCAGAGATGGGGTAGGATGTGTTTTATTACAAGCACAAATTTGGCTCATCACATGCCCCTGGGTGAGTGCTTATCCGGGTAGGATATATCCGGGTAATCAACCCTGATTGGGGATAGGTATAGGGTGCAAGCAAGTTAGGGTTTAGAGTATCCCTCCAGGTGGGGCTGCTTGTAGACTATATCCTAGCCTAGGCTATATGTATGCATGCTGAGGTATGCAATATTGTGTTCCTAAGGGTGGGGGGATCACTTACACCGTATATGCTACTCCCTGAAAAGGGCCGATTGGTGTAAGCGGGAGCGTTCAGAACCGTTTCCTGAGGATAGTCACCCAGCAGGCTAGTTCCGCGGACCTCCAAGACTGTTAAGCCCCTGTCACTGAGGATAGTCATCCAGCAGCCGTGAGCGTAATAAGCCTGTCTAATAGGTATTGGGTTGATTACACTACTATGGTATGAATGAGATGCACAGTACATAAATCACCAATAGAAGTAAAATGATTAGTATTAGGTTAAATACTTAAGCATTTGATTAATTTGAAGTTTAGTTTGGCTTAACCTTAGGTTCCGGGTTGAACCTTAAGGTCCCCAGCAGAGTCGCCAGAGCTGTGAGCGCGGGTTTCGGGAAACCCTGGGGTGCATCTCACGGGTTGAGTTAAGAGTCGCCACCTATTCATTCGGAAGGGATAAGTCCCCGGGATTTGGATAAGGTCTTGGTCTGCGGTCCGAGGTCAGGGTAAGAGGTTCGGTTAAGTCCGGGGAAGGGGTTAGGCACCCCGGCACTTCCACTTTTCAGTGGTTCCCTACTTGCTAGGATTAAGCCAAACTAATCTCAATTTTTTAATCAAATGCCTTAAGTATTTAAGAAAATGCTAATCTAAGAAGGAGAAAATCTAGACTAGGGTCGAACCCGGGTTGGGCTGCCTACGTACTCACATAGGGGTGAGATCAGACCGAGCGTAGTTCTGGCACATGCGCCCGTGCCAAGGCTAGGGGTGTGCGTGTGTGCACCAAAGGTGGCTTAGGGTCTAGCCGGGAGGCTAGGGGTGGTTGACCGGGTTGGTCAAGTGCTTGGTATTGGGCCCGGTAGGCCTAAGGTAAGTCTGATAGGGTAGGGTTGGGCCCGGTAGGCCGAGGGTGAAGCCCGGTAGGCTAGTTTGGGCCCGGTAGGCCGAGATTGGGCCCGGTAGACCAAGGGTGAGCCCGGTAGGCTAGGGTTTGGCCCGGTAGGCCGAGGAGTGAGGCCCGGTAGGCCCAGGGTGTCTTAACCAAGGGTTAGGGTTGCTAACCGAGGTTAAGAAAGGTGATTTACCTTGGTTAGGGGTGCTAACCATGGTTAAAAAAGCCCAATATCAGATTTTTTGATCTTTTTTAATTTTTCTGATTTTTTTGGGATTTTCTCAGATTTTTTCCCAACGGTCAAAGGTGCTTAACCGCGGTTAAGGAGGGGAGGTCACCATGGTTAAGGGTCTTAACCATGGTTAAATGGTCAAAAGAGACCATTTTTGGGTTTCTCCTAATATTTTGGATTTTTTGAGCATTTTTCCAGATTTTTTCCGGGTCAGGATTTTTTTACCCGTGGTTAAGGGTCAAAAATGGGGTCGACTCTGATTAAGTGTCTTAACCACAGTAAAAAATGAAATTGAAGACATTTCTGGATTCCATGTAATATTTATGATTTTTTGATGATTTTTCCAGAATTTTTGCTAGGTCATGGGCCGCTTAACCATGGTTAAGGGGCCGGCTGAAGCAAAAGTGAGCCTAAGGTCCATAGCAGGGCCTAGGCTGGCCTCCTACCCGGTCTGGGCCCCCACAAATATCCGAAATTGCAAAAAACTCTAAATTTTCATCAAATTTTTAACCATAGTTAACATGAATTTAACTATGGTTAACAAGGGAATCGTGGGAATCCGAGACCACCAGTGGGTAGCCTGATATGTGGGGAACAATTTGGGCCCTTGTGGGACCCAAGGGGATGCCGTATGTGGGCCCCACAGTGGCCCAAAGTTGCTCCGACAAACACCACATAAAATGACGATTTCTACCAAAAACAGATTTTTTCCCAAACTTTGCAGCAATTTTTCCGTTTATTGGCTCAACCCCTGGGGGATCCGAGACCATGGTAGCAAAGCCTACTATGAGGGAAACAATTTGGGCCTTTGTGGGGCCCAAGGGGAGGTCGGATGTGGGCCCCACAGAGGCCCAAAGTTGCCTCCTCGCACAGATTTTTACACTGTCGACCCCACTTTGGGGTCGATTTAACTATGGTTAGAGTGCGAGTTAGGGGCTGAAAATTTACAGGGGGGTAGCCCTACATATGGGGAGTCTAACCATGGCCTCAGTTTCGACCAGGGCTGGGGCTAACCATGGTTAAACCGGGGTTAAAGGCAGTGTCTTGAAAACGATTTTTTTTGAAAATTTTTTGGAAAAAAAGCTTGGGTGGCTGATTGGGTTGAGCAATGGGAGTCTAGGGGGATCACTCATTGATTGAGGACCCCCCCCAGACCTCCGGGAGAGACCGCCATGGTGTGGGGTGGTGGTGTCCGTGGCCACGCAACAAAGGGAGACCCCCTTGCCAAACGGTTTGGAACTACCCAAAACAAAATAAAAAGTAAAAAAAATGGCAAAATGGGGGAGGTGTATGTATACCCTGTGGCTTGGCCGCGACACTAGCGAGCTCGTGATGGCGGCTGCAAGTTGTGGCTGTTGTAGCGGTTTGAGGATCAGCGACGGGGAGGCCTGGGCACCCTTGGTGAGGCTCGGTGGCCTATTGAAATGGGAGCAGAGGCTTGGAACAGGAGGAACACTACGCTGGCCGAGTGATGAGAGGTTTTTTTTTTTTTTTTTTTACAAAAACTCTTCCTCTCTAATCCGTGGCTGCTCTTGAGGTTTTAAATAAGAGGAAGATTGATGGAAATGGAGGAATTTGGAGGTCTAAATGGATGGAACTAGGAGAGAGGAGTGGCTAGCCGAATGGAAAGCTACTGTGTGTTTTTTTTTTGAAAACTCTCACTGTCTCTCTCGTGGCTACGGAGGATGGGGTCTTTTGTGGTTTGAAGGACTCCTAGGAATTCTAGGGATGGTCTTAAGGTGAGATTGGGGTGAAGCAAGGGACAAATGGGGGCTAAGATAAGGTGGGCCGAAGGTGACTGTGGCTGTTTTCCAACTCTTCTCCTCCCTCAAACCGTGGCTGATCTGGTCGTTTTATAGAAGAATGGAATGGGATGGAGAATGGATAAGGGTAAGGGAAGGCGTGGGGGACAGGGCCTGGAGCGGCAGGGCAGCAGGGGCAGGAGGGCAGAAGTGGGCTGGTACGCCCGTCCCAACGGTAGGGACAATGAATAGTAAAAACAAAATTTTTTTTCTTTTGTTCAGTTGGTTCGGTCATTTGGGTTTGGTTATGTGGGTTGGGCCCAACCCACATATGGGCCCTGCCACATGGGGTTGGTGCCCAATCACACCCCAAAAATTTTATTTTATTTTTTTATTTTATTTTTTTTTGCTTTTCTTTGGTAAAAAAAACTCTTTTTTATTTTTATTATTATTTTTTAATCTTTAAAAAAACTTCTTTTTTTTGTTTGTTTTTTTTTTTTTTTAATTTGTTTTGCTTTGTTTGTTTTTTTTTTTTGTGTGATCTTTTATTTGGTTTAGGGTGGGTCCCACCCCCTACTACCCTAAAAGAAATCATGGTTTCTTTTTTTTCTTTTCTTTTTATTATTATTATTATTTTTTGAATTTCAAACTTTTGTTTTATTTCCTTTTTGGGCTAAACCCCCACACATGTGGGGAAAGCAAAAGTACTTTAATCTAAAACAAAAATTTGAATTTTAAAAAGGGGTAGTGTGGGTCCTACCTTAGATTTGGCTTAATGGGCCCATGCTTGGGCCCACAAACAAGGTTTTATCCATTTGGGACTTGGAAAGGGGCCTTGAGTCCATGGGACTTTGCCGAGGGCTTGGGCTAGGGCTAGGCTTGGGCTAGACCTAGGTTTAGGTGAGCAGGGTGTAAAAATTGGGTGCTTACAGATTGCATTAACCTAAAGTGTGTCATCCAGGATCTTTTGGATGAGAGAAAAGTTGAGTTGGCCCCCAGCAATACCAACATCAACCAGACGCCTCTGCCCCCACACAACAATCAATTCAATTTCATACAGTGGGAAGAGCCCGGGACAGGACAACCTAGACCTAACGTATCGGCAGTAGATGACGGCATCATCAAGCCCTCCTACCGACAACCTGTTATAATCCCTTCTTGGTTTAGTATAAACTAAACCTAAAGCATTTGACTAATAATTGACATTAAATTGGCTTAAACCTAGTAAGTAGGGAACCGTTGTAAAACGGAAGTGCCTGGGTGTCCAACACCTTCCCCAGACTTAACCGAACCTCTTACCTAGAACTCTAAGCAGACCAAGACCTTATCTATTACCCGGGACTTATCCCTACCGAATTAATAAGTGGCGACTCGTAACATAAACCAGTGAGTAACGAAATCCGGACTCACATAGTGTTTTCTGAAAATTAGAGGGGCAATTTTGGAATTTTATATACTTCATCACATGACATCAGCATACAACAACATTTTTGTGAGTTGACTAACGGTCAACTAATGGAGGGGGTCTAAGTGCCATCATTTTAAAAAGTGAGGATACTTAATGTGTTTTTTGACAACTAACGGGGTCTATGTGTATTTTCGTCAAACCTCAGGGGGTGTAAATGTATTTTCACCTTTTTTTTTTGTTGAACACAACACCACCACAAGGTGCTAATGTAAGACTTCATAAAATAAAGAAATGGATAGGAACAGGGGGCAACCCAGGTTTTGATCAAATAAAATTATTTTTTAATAAGTAACTACCCTTGAAAATTTAAGAATAGAATATATATACTGAATAGTATTTTAGTGAGTCATGTTCATCAATGCTCCCTAATAATGTGACCCGTGGTGAGTTGTTCCCGGATTCAACCATTGGATGTCAAGAAGTGTCTCCCTAGAGATATGGCAAAAAATCAGCTTCATCGAGCGTTTATACATTGTCTGATCATAGATAGGAAGATCAATCCTTTCTATAGCCTAGGTAGGGTTTAGTAAACCCTAGGGGTTAATACCGACAAACCATAATCTAATCAAACAGTCTAAATATGTTTGATTGGACTAAGTTTTTGACATATGTCTCTCAATGGACCCACCTTAAAATCCAATGGTCATATTCAAACAAATTGTCACGTGTCATCTTTCGAGAGGGACCGCTCATTTAAAACTTTAATGAGCATGACTCATTAGTATTATATATATATATATACCTTTTATAATATGTTAATTAAGTATTTAACCGGGCATGATCATATGTAAGGGGTCAGCGCCCTACTAGAGTAGGAAAAATACTTGTAAGATATGCAAAAACCTATGAATGAGATAGCCCACAAAATTGGTCTTCAAAAAAAATTGAGGGTGCAGAGGAGGTTAGAACCCCAACCTCACTAGACCTAGAATATTTTGTATCTATTTAATTATTCTTTATAAATTTATCAACAATTACTAAGATTAAAATTTTTTAATTGAACATTGTTTGCCTTTATAAGAAAATCCTGGCTACGCCCTTTATAAGAAAATCTTGGCTCCACCCTTAATTAGGACATGTTGTCAATGGCAAGGTGGACTAAAGCCTCATGGACTTTTGAGAGAAAAAGCTTTAATTTATAGTACATTATCTCATGAGGAGCACGGGCCTCCTCTTAGAGTTTTCCAACTTTCTGCTTGAGCCAAAATACATGGTCATTTTTAATGTTAAAGCGTACACACTTTTTGAGAGTTGATTGTAAGGCTTTCAGGTTGAAAGTGGTAAGGTGTTTGGCTCAAGTTGAGAGTAGGGCTTTGAAAGCCCTGAATTCGAGTAGGGCTAGCACTCCTCTTATTTAATTTAAGAAGTCCCATGCATGGGCAAAGAGCAGCCCATACATTAACTTTTGAAAAAAATATTTAAATTTTATATTATATTACATTTTTTAATGTATAAGAGTATGACTATGGATAAAGAAAGCAATTACCACTAAACTTTAGAAGAAAATATTTTTCACAAAAAGATGAGTTGACCCACAAACTTGCCCCTAAAAAAATTCCTATGTGAGTTGCTATTGGCTATGCCACGAGTTGTGGTTGCTTGGACACCAAAAATAGTGTGGAACATTTCATATATGATTGGGATTCCAAAGTACGCTGACTCTTTGAATGGTTTCTTTCCTTTGTGGCGTTTGGGGTCCTATTTGGAGGTTCATTTGATTTCGAATGTTCAAATTTCGCCAGCCACCTATATTCAAATTCGGCCGTATGTGGATGGCGGACCATTGGATGTCCACAGGCC
>JABCRI010001173.1:0-39527 GCA_015143295.1 Tetracentron sinense | reverse complement strand
AGTATATTGGGGGAAAAAAACAACAATTTTTTTTTTTTTAAATGTTTTAAAGCTAAAGAAGAAAGTCATGTACTGGTTATGCCTACTGATGAATGATAAATAAAAATGAAAGTTTGAATCTATATAAGTTTAAATGAAAATATGTTTAATGTTAAGGTTGTTATGGGAAAGAGTGGAAACCACTCCAAGTGTGGAAAAAATGAAGAAAGAGAAAACAGAAAACTAAGAAAAAAACAGAATAGGGACTCGTCGACGAATGGTAATTGGAGGTCAAGGGACTCGTTGACGAGTCTTTAAAATAATGTTAACAGAATGTTTTAAAACTACACTCGTCGACAAATGCATGACTAGAGACGAGTGCGTGCCAGAAATTCAATAACGACTTAAAAATGTTATAACCGAATGTGATTTCTTCAGAACTTTCTTACCACTATAAATTGGAGATGGTTTTCAGTGCTAGGGTTTACCAACACTGAGCTTAGTTGTGAAAGAATATTTTGTGAGAGAAGAGAGAAGAAATGGGGGTTTCAAAAGGGGTTTTTCTTCTGTGAGTTCGTGTGGAGCTCAAATTCTGGTGTTCCAAAGCTTCCTTAAGCTTGTATCTTCTGTCTGAAGCTTGAATTTGGAGTTCAAAGTGTTTTCTCAACTGAAATTTGGGTACTTTTTAAAAAAGGTAGGTACATCCTACATAAACTAGCGTTGTTATTGTTAAACATGAATTGGAGTTTGATTTATGAATTGTTTAGTATTGTTCTGGTATTATGTTAATTAACCAGATTTCTTGTTATGTGTTTATTACTATAATTGAATTCCATAAGCAATTAAGCTGTTTTCATGTTTTGAAAGCTTTAAGAGATACAGGATTATGGAACATACATGCATTACATGATTGAGATTTGGTTAATTTATACACATGCATGCATAGCAGGACTAAGATTTCTGTAAATTATAGTTATTCACAGATTTTCCATGCTATTAGAAAGGAAATAAAAAATGATGATTATGCAAGACAAGTCTAAGATCATAGTACTAGGCTTCAAGGATCATGTCTAAAGATCTTAGTTATAGGCTTCAAGGATCCCCCCCCCCCCCCCCCCCCCCCCAAAAAACATTGAATAATGTCAAACGTAAGGTTGGTCAATGATGTTGATGACCTATTGTGTCAATTCGGTTGAAGGGTATTTACATACTAGCTTCAAGTCGTTTAAGGCACTGACATCTAGCTCACAAGCAAGTATTACAAACATGATTCACACATGACAACAAGAATAAGACACGCATCATGATTTTCACACGACAAGTACAAGGCAAAAACCATGTTTTATGAACGACACAATCATGTTTTAAAAACACGCCAAAATAAAAAAAAGTTTAAAGTATGATAAATAAGCATGCACATGTGATTTTAAGAATAGTTTTGTATTTAAATTCATGCATGACATGGACTCTGAAGGGAATGTTTTATTTTACATGCAAAGCCATGACATATAGATTATCACATGGTTAGCTATTGCGTTTGTACACACTGAGTGTTTTCATACTCAGTCGTGGTGCTAGATTCGACCATATGTGTCTCCGGGTCATGTGGTTGAGGAAGACTGATGAGGAGGGAGTCTACCCTGGGCTCTAGTGGATGGAGGCTAGAGAGATTTAGATAAGTGGCCTTAACGAGGTTATTTTCTGAGTGTTAGATAAAGAGAGAATGTATATACTTTTTGATGAGTGGGCATGGTCCACTCTTACTTTTGGTTTTGTTGTAAATAAACCTTGTAATAATGTTATTATATAAAGTTTAGCTTCCAAATGTAACATACTTGTATTCGTTTACAAGATGGTTTTGATTTGACATGTCAAAGTCATGACGGGCCAAATTATCTAACTCCTAAAAAATTGGGTATTTTGGGTCATGACAAATCCGCTCTCAGACAGGACCATTTCAACCATTGGAATAATGAAAAAAACACTCATCTATTATAAGGTTAAAATCCCAACTTTCAGCAACTAGCAAATTGTTGATAATTAGTAGTCCAATAAGTTACATCAGCATGAATTCCACCAACACATACAGGCATCTGCAATGAGTTGGTGAGACTACCAATGTGATTGTTGTTTTAATTTTTGGATTTAATAGTAAGAGCACGGGACAGAATAAGTTAGACTTGCACTATAGTGATTCTAGACGGTTAGGGAAACAATTCAATTAGAACCATTGCACAAAATGCATGCAGAAATAGCATACTGCTGAAAGAAATAAGTGACAGTAGGTGGATGTGTATTCATTTTGCTCATAGTCCAATAAAATGACCGAGCTATACGAAACACTTGAAGAACTAAAAGTAAAGCTCCAAAAGCAAATAATGAGGAGAGAGGAAAGTGATCTTAGGTTTAACCATCTAAAAATGTCAAAAGATGAGACTACTAGTCATGATCAGAGGGGGTGCAAGTTAGAAGACAAATCAAAAACCCACCTAAGAAAATCAAGATGCCTTTACTATTGTCCAGTCATTTGACTGGAGCAAAATCACATCCTTCTTGCCTCTCCCTTTCTCCAGTAATGAGGCTTCCACTCCAACTAAATGAAGAAAGAAACTACTTAATGCAAATTTTTCCGCATTATCTTTGAGCACGTATCATTCGGCATAGGGTTTGTCAATGAGCCGAGCCAGCTCGATCGGCTCATTTTGAGCAACGATTAAAAAAGATCATCAGACGAGCCAAGTGAGTGAGCTCGGTTTAGATAACGAGGCCGAGCTTGATTAAGAGGTAGCTCAGCTCGGCTCGGGCTCAACTAATTCAATGAATACTCATGTACAATAATACCCCTACCAATATTGAGTTTTACATTAAAAGTATAAGAAAATGAAAAAAGTTTTTTAAATTAAGAACATGAAATGTTCATCAGGTTAGTGTGAAATCATTATTTTATCTTCCCCTTTCTTTGTGCCCCACCATTTAATTCCTTAATTGTTAGAATATTGTCCCCATGTGCAATTTTTTTTAATTTTATATAGAGCTTAACGAGCTGGCTCGAGCTCGATGATTTGTGGACAAGCCGAGCCTGAGCTGACCTTTTCGAGCTCAAGCTGAGCTGAGTAACATCAAAAATCCAACGAGCCGAGCCTGAGCAATGCCAGCTCGGCTCGTTGACACCCCTAATTTGGCAGTTCTAAATTCCTAACATAGAATTAAAATGAAAGAATACTGCAATTTCAGCTGCAAAAATTAGAACATGATATTAAATAATTCAACACCCTCCATATGAAGATCTAGAACTCTTACCAGTTTAGCCTACGTCCTAGCACAACTGTTTAGCTCCCTTATATATTTAATTAGCTTTGTGTTTAGGTGATGTGGGGTGAGGCTCCTTATTCACTAATTCTACTATTGTAAAACTTAAATATTTTCTACTAGCCCTATAGTAAAACACTCTTTGACTTAAATTTTAAATTACACATGTCTAACTGAAATAAAATACTAAAGTTATCTTATTTGCTAATACAACGTTTAAGTACTTCAACATAACTATAACACATAAAGCATAACCACGTAGATGTAATACCAAATTCCTGATTAAAATAAATTACACATTTTTTTTATAGCAATATCAGTGAGGGAGGGGTCCTGATGAGCTGAGGCGAGGATACAAGTGGAAGCGGCACCATAAATAGAAGCTTTTCCATCTACAAATTGTACTGCTACAAACTTTTATGGCAACGTTTGGGAATGATTAAACTGTTAAGATTTGTAGTTGAACTGTCAATTGTCTAGTTAAAGACCGTTTGGTAACATAAATCTGAATCGAAAAGCTCGTATGGTTAATGGTTAGAGCATAAGCTATTTTACAGCTAGAAGGGTATTTTTGAGATATTAAATTGTTTATAAGAATAGCATTGGCAAACTTTTATGTAATTTTTTAACGCGTGTGATAATTAAAGTAGCCTAGCTCAAAAGCTCATTAAGCTATCTCAATTAAGCAAAGACCCGGGAACTTAATAGGAAAGACCTGTTAAGCATTACTAGCTGGTTTGTTAAGAGATCCAGTAAGATGTTCCTAAACAGATTAATTGCTGAAACCCAGCATTCAGCAATATTAAACATGGAGTAATGTTCCCAAATGCTCACAAGTAATGTGAAGTAAACTAGCATAACAAACTAATGATCATCTATCCTAAACCTGTCCACAAAACATGAACATGACAAAGTAACATGTTAACCTTACTAAAATTTACATACACCATGGTTATGTGCTAACAAAACAGCCAGTGCCTCTTTGCTCCCCACTTCACTACGACCGGGGTACCAGTAGTAAGGGAAGGTTGAGGCGGCCACATAAACAAGTTGATCTTCCTTTCTTTCTGCTGATATCCAGTTCTCAACTGCTCCATCCAACTTGTAAAATATTTGCCACTATATCCTTTAATTTTTAGCTTTAATCTTTTAGCACCAAACATAAATGTTGGACGGTATGGGAAGGGACAAGGTTGAAGGTTGCTTGAGGTGGTATTGTTTTGACACTGACTAACCCCATAAAGGGATTGGGTATGGAAAGGATACCAACAGCAATTTTGTATTGACTATTTTCCAAACAATTGCTCCAGTACAAGAAGCTGCAAATCACTCAAGATACAATCACCAAGCCTGTAAAACAACTTTTGCGCATGCAAGCTACGATAAAAACTGATGATCCTCAGAATAGATAATGTAACTACAATAGTCAAAACAAGGGTCTCAAGTTCAACTCCAGATAGCAATCATACAACTACAACAATAGAGGTTAACTTGGATAATCTATGCATATAACAAAATTTAAAATAGATACATAAGTGTGCACGTATTGTTTGTGATATGTACATAAGACTGCTTAAATGCTATATGTTAACATTCCTACAACAGAGATTCCTGTTAAATAATAATTGGTGCCCTTGGTAGCATCTGCTTCACTATACAGAATCAATCTACCCTCTTCAACAGCATAACTCATAGCTAAAAAATATTGTGCACATGAAATGGCATGCTTCAACTAATCCATCATGAAATTTTCCCAGAAAACACCACAAAATTTCACATGTTGAAAAAACAACAATAAATAAAAATATATCTTTATAAATGTCCTATTCAGCAGTGCAGTCAATGTGTCTAGGTGATATGGGTATTCCTAGATGAGGCATTAGCAATGCCTAGACAACCAAAATTTATTTTTCATTAAAATTATAACTATTCAAAATATTCAGAAATCACTGGAAATTTTTTTAAAAAAAATCCAATTAAAATTAGTCAATTGCATTTTAATATCGATACACTAGCAGAACATTTATTAAACATACTTCATTCAAAGTGAGAGGTGAGCTTTCTATATGAAGGCAAGTGACTCCTACTGCTCCCAACTCCCAAGTACTCACTGAAACTGGGTAAAGAAGAAATACGCAGCATAAGTGGTCTTCAACCTAACCAACAGTGCTAGCAGCACAGCAGTACTACTTGGAGCACATGAAGAGCGCAATTGCCTTATCAGAGCAAGACGCCAAAACCCATTAAGAAAATCACATCTAAATCTCATTTTCAGCAAAAATCACATCTTATATGAATACTGAACACTCCTAAAAGGCCTCTTCAACTACCAAGTACTCACTGAAAGAAGAAGAAGAAGATAAAAAAAAGAGCAGAAAACCCTTTTGAAGGTTTTCACGTATCAGACCCATCTCAAAGGTGACCAACAAAGCAATCAAAAACCCTTAAAAGTTTGCCCTAGAGAACAAAAACCAGAACTCACCACAGAAACCATAACCCTAATATAGAAGTTGTTCATCTTACAACTAGGAGCAAAACCCTAATATATGATTTTTAAAGCACTACTAATTAGGTTTATTTAAAAACAAGAACAGGAGAGACATAAGCATCAGAACCTTAAACCCTAAAAACCTCAAAGATTGTAACTAACATGAATGGTTTAGATAAACAATAAATCAAAACCAGAGAGCAAGAGAGGGATTTTCGGAGCATGCCTTTTGAAGGTTTTGTGGATAAAATGGGAGAAAACGAGAGAGAGAGGTTTTGGAATGACGCCGCGACAGCGAGAGCTTGCTCTGATGAGAGAGAGGGAAGCAAAAGGGTAAGGACCATACATATCAACGTTGTATAATACCAATAATACCCCTAGAGCTATCGATATTGCAAGCGGGAGTGCTGGCAGTAGACACGAGAGCCTTTCACTTCCTTTCCTCCGCCCAATCAAGAAGACTTGGGCTGTTCTCCGGTTGGTGCAGGTGAGGAGACCGCAAGCATTCTAAAGTAGCCATCTACCCCTCTCCCCTAAACCCTACTACACACAAATCAATGTTTGGGATGGTGTGCTCAGGCTTAGGTGGCACCTTCTGAGTGGATGCTGGTGGTCTCTAACAACTTGAGAAAATCCGATGTCAAACAAGAATTATAAAAAGGTAAATTACATTCACCCCCCCCCCCGAGGTTTGGTGAAATTTTAGAAACCTCCCCCTTCGTTTTGAAATTATACTGTCATCCCTATATGGCTCATCATATTACCTCCGTTAACTAATAATATTTTTTTTTCCAACTGAACAGATACTAACACCTAACCAGCGTTGCGGCCTAAACGTACATCTCGATCCAAAAAAATAAAATAACATAATAATAATAATATTCTTTTCCAATTTTACTCTTCTTACTTGAGGTAATAATGCTTAGTTTGAAAGCTCAACCAAAAAAAAAAACCATAAACGTCCCAAGCTATTACGTGTCCCTTTTAACACTCACAAACTATGATTAAGATTCACTCACCCTTAGGGTTTATCCATCTAACTTTAGTTTTTAGAAAAAAAAAACCTTAGGTTGATTATGCTTTACCACAATTAAACGGGACTTTACAAGCCACCACGTGTCCCTTTTAACACCCACTAAAGGTGGTTAAGATTTACTCAGCCCTTAGGATTCATCAATCTAACCTTGGTTTTAAGAAAATAAATAAATAATATTAATCTTAGGTTTATGTTTAACCATAGTTAAAGGATTTCTATAAGTTGCCGCTTATCCCTTTTAACAACCACGAACTATGGTCAAGATTCACTCACCCCTAAGGTTCATCGATATAACATTGTTTTTTCGAAAGAAAAAAAAATCTTAGGTTGATTATGTGTAACCACAATTAAAGGTGGCTCTACAAGCCGCCATGTGTTCCCTTTAATACTCATTAACTGTGGTTAAGATTCACTCACCCTTAGGATTTTTCCACCTAACCTTAGGTTAATTATGTTCAACCATAGTTAAAGGGTCTCTATAAGCCACCACATGTCCCTTTTAATACTCACTAACTATGGTTAAGATTCATTCACCCCTAGAGTTCATTTATCTAACATTGGTTTTTTTTTTTAAATATATATTTCCCTTAAGTTATATTATTAACCTTGGTTTTGGAAATATATAACCTTAAGTTGATATTATTAACCTTAGTTACCAAACCTAATTATCATTTATTTTATTGTATTAGTTGATTGTCTTTAAGAAGGGTAAGATAGATATTTTAAAATGTTTTAATGATGAAATCATCAAAGTCCATCCATGTAAGTAACGGCAAACTAACGAAATGGGGTATTTATTACAGACAATCAAAGTTGAAGGGAGGGTAGTGTAATTTTAGAAACAAGAGGGGTGTTGTGCCCCAAAATCCCACCTAGGACTTAGGCGTGACTTTGAGCGTGACTAACCTATCATATCAAACTATCCTGTATAAAGTCCACAAGGCATAACATAGTGGAAGCGTAAAATAAAAATTTCTTTAATACATAAACCGTATTCCAAGTTTATACAACCCAAAACCAAGTAAGAGTGGACATGCCCACTTATCAAAATACAAAAAGAAATGTGTACAATCTCTCCATCACTCCTCTCAACAATAATCTAAATAAGGTCACCTATCTAGATCCCTATCCTCCTAATGCTGCAACAGGATCACATCTTCTTCCACATACTCTTCTTCAACTCATGGCTCGGGGTTGCTATTGTCAAATGGATCTACCGACATAAAATGTATGACTGAACATGGAATACTCAGCGTTTACCAACTAGCTAATAATGTTATTTTGTCAATAATATCATGCGAGTACTTAAAAGCAATAGTTTATAACTCATGCATTAAATTGAACTTAAAACAATACTTCAAATCTCAAGTAACAATACATAGTTTCCAAAACTTTATCTTAAGAGCATTCGTAGAAAACAAAACATGTCTTATGAGTTCTTATGAATCTTATGAGTTTATGAGTTCTTATGAGTTTTATGAGCTTTATGATTCGTAGAGACCTGTGAGACAATCTTCGACTAGATCCTTATGAGCTTGTGAACTGATCTTAGATTTATGAATTTCTTATAAGTTCTTATGAGAGCCTTGCAAGGCTTATGATCCTTGGAGACTTATGAACTGATCTTAGACTTGATCTTTATGAGCATTTGTAACCGGCCTTAGACTTATGATCTATAGAGAAATTGTGCACGATCTTATACTTTACCAATCCAAAGTTTAGCTTTGTCAAATCTTATGAGCTTATGAGTTTCCTTATGAGATTTTCCTTAAAACTCTTCTTATGAACTTTGAAATACTTGTGCATATGAGAAAACTTCGATTATTCAAGACATAGCGTGCATAGAGTGCTTATGAGCATTACATTACACTTAGAAGACTTTAAACATTCTAAGCATACTTATATAAAACATAGACGCATCATAATGTACTTAGAAACCCTTTAATATAATCATATGAAGCTTATGGACATCATAGTAAGCATAGAAAACTCTTATACATTCAAGCATAGTCATGGAGTACTATTCATAGCAATGACATAACAACAATCATGGCTACTAAGCCTATTTCATTACATTTTACTTAGAATCATAGTTTCTTTGAGGAAAATCATAACCAAGTTCAAGCATAAAGCATATTTATTCTTTTATTGAAAAACCTAACTTCAAAACCCTTATTTTTAGGTTGGATCATAGCAAAGTTAGAGAATATGTGTATTTACTTGTAAATTATAACAAAACTAACAATAGAAGTATTTACTCTTATTCTTGAGAAACCCTCATTTAAAACCCACATTTCAAGACTTGGATTATAACAAAGCTAGATATGAGAGTGTCTTTACTTAGGACATAACAACAAAGTCAATTAGTAGAAGTATTTAATCTTATTCTTGAGAAAACCCCATTTAAAACTCTCATTTCAAGACTTAGATTATAACAAAGCTTGATAGAAGAGTGTATTTACTTAGGACAGCACAACAAAGCCAACTAGTAGAAGTATTTACTCTTATTCTTGAGAAATTCCCATTTAAAACCCACATTTGAAGACTTAGATTATAATAAAGCTAGATAGGAGAGTGTATTTACTTAGGACATCACAACAAAGCCAACTAGTAGAAGTATTTACCTTAGAAGATCAAATCCATTTGATCTAAGGCTTTAGATGGGTTGAGAAAGCTTGAAGAAGCAAAACTCAAGCTTGAGGAAGAAGTTCCAAGCTTTGAGGAAGAAGATTCAAGCCTTGGTGGCAAGATTCGAGCTCCACCTTGATCTCAATTGAAAACCTCCTTTTGGAACCCTAGGTCTCTTTCTTTTTCTTTAAATAATGTCTCTTAAAGTGTTAAAACCCTTAACCCCACGAAAATTGGGTAATTATAGAGTTAGGGTTGCCAAAAATCGAAAATACCATTTGTTCGTAACTGTAAGCACCCAATATTTACACCCCTCCTTAACCATGGTCGAGTAATTTGACCATGGTTAACCCCAATCTAAACCAAGGTCACAACCACTAGGTCTCAACCCCAGTCGACCCTTAGGTAAACCCTAGTCAAACCTTAGGTCAACCCTAGGTCCACCCTAAGTTAAACCTTAGGTTAACCATAATGAAACCTTAGGTGAACTCCAGTCAAACCCTAACTAGTCCTAGCTTAGCCCTAGTCCAACCCTAACCCTACAAACCTAGGGCATGGGTCCAAGGTCTATGCAACACCAAGCCAAGGCCCCTAGAGCGTAAACCCGTAGACAAACAACCTTGGGCCCATACAGGGCCCACAAACCCTAACCAAGCACTAGGAGGGGGCTCACACCCTAAAATTCAAAAATCTAAGGAATGTCGGTAGATCATCTACCAACGTTATAATTTTGGTATGAAATGTACCACGTGCCTGAGCATTTAACTTTGGGTAGGCCCATTTCTGGAAAAAGTCAAGATTGACGGTAATTATTTACCTCCATTACCAGTTTACCTTTGTGGGGGAATGACGGTACTGGAATTATCTTCATTCCCAGTCTACGTAAAATCAGAACTTGCCTACCCACCCTAGTGCTCAGGCACACCTCCAATTGCTCCCCCACACCTCTGAGACCTCCGCCAACCCTCGTGCTAATCCCCTTTAGGTCCTTAGTCCACTCTCTTAGAAATCCAAGCAACCCCTCCACCCTTCTACCCCATTCGGAAATCCCCCTGGTGAAACCCTGTAGGATCCGAAGGAAAGCAGCACTGAAGCTTGTCTCCACCAAAACTTCAGTCCAAGTGTAGAAGCATAATATTCTGGGAGCCATCCTAGGTCCCTCCATTGGTACCAGCACCTCAACCACCACCACCGTAGCCACCACTGCCTCCGCCTGAAGCAAACCAGTAGGGTAGGGTCTTTCCCTACCCCCTTTTTTTTTTTCTGTAAAAGCCTTGTGAGCCCCTGGTCCCATTCCAAGGGACTTCTAATTAACTGTAGACCCAAAAGAGAGGTCCCTTTGTTCCTTCCATGAACAAGGGGACTCCCTCAAGCGGAAAAATCTTATTTCATAAGTAGATATACCCCCCTCAACCCTCATAGCATCCCTTAGCCTTGGGAGGGTCTCTAAGGATTAGTGGTGCAACACCCAGGGGGCATAGTTCAGATTTCTGGAAAAATCCAGAATTGCGGTAAACACAGTAACACCATGAACACCTTCATGGGCCCAGAGCCAACTGAGCATCATCCTTGACCTCCCCTTTTGGTTGCAAAGACACTGTTGAGAAAACAGCAGTAGTGATGATAGAATAACTACCCCCAATTCCATTATACAAATAAGTGGGATTGACGGTGATTATTCTATCGCTCACCCCACTGTTTTCATATAACAGTGGCCCTGCAAGGCCCAAACTAGGTAGGAGGCCATTCTAGGCCCTATCATGCCACCTGGGCCCACCCTTGACCAAACCATGACCTTAACTGAGGTTAAACTTAACCCGATTAACTTTTAATCATGGTTAAGATCATTTAACATTGGACCTTTTGAATCATGGTTAGTAATCCTAACCATGGTTAACTCATCACTTAATTTTGGTTAAGCAACCCTAGGCCTCCGGGGTCAATCCTAAGCCTTTGGGCTCAACCCTTGGCCTCCGGGCCCTGTCTTAGCCTCTAGGCTCAAACTTTGGCCTCCGGACCTAATCTTTAGCCTCCGAGCTCAACCCTTGGCATCCAGACTCAATCCTTGGCCTCTGGGTCCAATGTCTTAGCCTCCGGGCTTAACCCCTGCCTCTAGATCCAATCTGTAACCTCCGGGCTCAACTTTTAGCCTCCCGACCCATACCTTAGCCTCCGGGCTCAAACCCTCAAACCATGCACTTGACCAACCCGGTCAACCAAACCTTAGTTTCAAGACTAAACCTTAGCCATCCTAGTACACACACTCCCCTAACTTCGGCACAGGCTCATCTACCAGAACTACGCCCGGTCTGATCTCACCCTATATGAAAAAATTCGGTGAATCTCAAATCCAATGTTTCAGTTGAGAACTCACAAGTTTGAGGAGATGGTTAGGTTTCCCTACAATTCTATCTACCATATTTTGGTATTTCAACAATTAAGTTATTAACTTAAGGGATGATAAATTTAAGTGCGAAAATAGGAAAAACAATCAAACCATAACACAAGGATTTTTATGTGGAAATCCTTCCAGGAAAAACCATAGAACCTAGTCCAGCCATGATAATCTACTAAGACAAAGTTAACAAGAACTTACCAGACTCGAACTTGACTCATTCGGACTCAACACTACGATCTCTCAGTTCTTAATCTTCCACGCTTCGAAAAGTCATCAGGTACTCTAAAGTACTGGGATCAACCACAGTCACTCATACTTCTCATTATGTGTTGAAAACAGTCCACGATCTTCCAATCGATCTCCGTCAATGACGGCTTCGGATTCTACCGACCAAATCACACATCCACGATCTTTCTTGGATCGATCTCCTTCGCAAAAGCTCCGGAACACCCTGACCAAGTTGTTCTATCCAAAACGGGTTGATGATTCGATAAGAATCAACTCGTAGATGGACTCCATCAATGGAAAAGTCCAAGAAAGCAAGAATGGAGCTTTAGGCTTGTAAACTCTAGGATGAATGCATCTAACAAGAGGGAGGAGAACAATAAGTTTTCAGAGTTTTTAAGAACTCTAGAACGAGTTAAAAACCCTCTCTATACTCTCCCAAAGTTGCGCTCCATGAACTAGTAGGGTTCTAGTTAAATAGAGAATCAAAAACTTAGTTTAGAAGTTTCTAAAATTGTTTAAAAAACCCAAAATAGGTAAAAACCCGGATTTGGCAAAACTCCCATATCAGGGTCGACCCTAAGAGACACTTGGGTTGACCCAAAGGTGGACTTGGGTCGACCCAAGTGTCTTCCAGGGTCGACCCTGCATTTTTCAACGTTCTGCCTCAATTTCCCATACATTATTTTGCATACTCAAGGTCGACCCTGGAATAGAAAATAACTCCTTTGATATCTGCTTTTCTATTCTACACTGGAATAGAAAAGCGCAACTGTGTCCCTAATCTCAGGACTAACTAGAACAGTACTGTGCACTTAAATGTTATTTTCCGCAATTATAAGATCATCCATGCCTGGGATAAGAATGGTATCAGAGCCAAGGAAGTAGGTAAGGCAACTGATTAGCAGACAGAGATATTGATGAATACTGTGTATTGCTGTTATAATATATTCTCTAAAAGAATTATTCAGTGTATACTGTATGTGTTCCTGAACGTCAGAAGCTGAAGTACCGCTGTAAGTCCTGTGAGAGGCAATAGGGAAACGCTAGACAGTAATACACGATTACAGGGTAGCCACTTCGTAATTCTCGAGAATTTATTATCGCAATAATTCATAATATTCTGACTATATATCTTTCTGATAATGAGTTCTTTATTCAGATCCATGTCTTCGAGATCATGTTCATCTAGTAATAGTGATCATATAGTAAATAGTGAAGAAAGAAATTTAACAAATATTGAAAAGAAATTAGATAATTGGAAAATTCCTATAATACCAATTCAAAAAATATATAAAAAAGGAACTTTTGAATTCTCAAGTGATTATTCAATCAAAACTGTTGAACAAACAATTTCTTTATCTGAAAATCAAAAAGAATTTCAATTATTTAGTGAAAAAGCAATTGAACAACACAAATTAAAATATAGATTCCTGCATGTTGGAATGGTCCAAGTTGCAGTCAAACCCTTAATTCGTGAAAGATTAAATGTTCAAGTACTTTTATGTCTTCGTGACTGTAGACATAATCAGTTCAAAGATTTCTTGTTAGGAATGGTTCAATCAACTTTATACAATGGTCCAATCTATTTTGATTGTTCCCCAAATTTCTCTCTCTCAATTACTGACAAAAATCTTTTAGAATCTTTAGTGTTAAATCTCCAAACAAATGGTATTGATATGTTACCAGGGTCAGAGCCCTTAACATTAATATATCGAATACATTACAAAGTCATGACTATAATGATAAGTCCTTTGACCTATCATACTAGTCCAATAAATAAAACAATCTTCATCCAAACAGATTTAACCAAGTCAAAGATTTTAGCTCCAGAGTTTACAACAAACTGGAATGAATTAGATGTTCCAGTTCAATGGTGTTTACAAAATAAACCTCCACAAAGACAACTCCCTCAAACAGATCTCAAATATCCAGATCAAATAAAAGAACAAGTTGATGGAAAAGTCATAATTGACTTCTCTTCATCAAGATTTCAAATCAATGAGTTAGACTCTGGAAGATTCAACTTTGAACCTTCTAGATCTTCTTGCTCCTCAACTCCTACAAAATCTAGAGTCAATCTGTCAGGATTAAGAAACTTAAATATACCCCAACCAATTTATACGATTAAAACTCCTCAAAGAATTGAACAAGAAGAAAATGAGTCAAATACATCTCAATCACCTCAATTATCTCCTACACATTCACAAATGCATACACATAATCAAATTGATATGATCGAAAAAGAATTTGAAATTGATAAACCATATATTCGTAAAGATTTTAACTCTCAAGAAAACAAACCACTTAGAGATTGGTACTTCTCAAATTTTGATAAACAAAAAGAAGAACTTTTACAAATATATTATTAATTTTTAACAAAACATAAATGTCAAATGTATTTCTTCAAATGGTTTGAAATATATGCTCAAGATAATTCAATACATTATCCTTTTGCCAAATCTATAAATGAAACTTCAAAATCTTCAATAACATGGCAAACAGCCAAAGATAAAAATGTTGAATCCATACATCCTCCATTAGAAGCAATCAAGATAACTCATCAAGATACCTCGTTAATAGCATCTCCTTTCAAAAGAAAGAATGATTTAAATAATCCTAATGCAAGAGATATTGACAAAATATTTGAACAAAATAATTATACAAACCAAAACTTAAATACAATAGGAACACAGCTCAATCGAGTAGAAAATTTAATTCAAAAAGAAAAAATTTTACCTCAAGCTGAACCTCAAAAACAAAATGATAAACCAATGTTTATACCACACGAAATTCCAAAACAATTGTCTACACAATTATCATCTAGGAATTTAATGGAAACAATTGATGATAAATTAAACAAATTAAATACAATAATTTACAAATGTGCTCAAGTCCCTGACATACCTGAAACACAAAGTTCACACATCAACATAGTAAAATTAATATTAGATTCTGATCCAAATTTTGATCCAAATACAATTGATCCAAACTCTTTAAATATGTTATCAAAATTACCAAACATATTGGAATCTGATTCAGATGATTTATCTGATATCCAAGATGTTGATCAATTAGAACAAAATTTTACAAAAGACTTAAACAGTTCATTAACTAGAATTCACAATTCAGTCAACAAATTAGATTGGAAAAATGCTCCAACAAAAAACTTTTATCCAAGACCTACGTTTCCTGATATCCAGATCGAGGAACGTGGACAACATCGTCAAGCTTCCTACCATAGTGAATCTATCTATGAATGGAATATTGATGCAATGACAGAATATCAAATATTAAATTTACTTCAAGAAATGACAATGGTAGGTACTGCCTACAGGAACAGACATGATTCATCTGATCATTCTGTTGCTCAAATGTTAGTTGCTAGTTTTACTGGTCAACTCAAAGGTTGGTGGGATCATTGTCTCACACAAACAGATAGGCAAACAATTCTTAATGCTTATAAAACCACAAATGATGGAACTACAATTCAAGATGAGAACAATGAACCAATTCAAGATGCTGTTGCAACTTTAATATTCTCAATAGCAAAACATTTTATAGGTGATCCTTCAAAAATCAAAGATAGATCTTCTGATCTTATAAACAATCTCAAATGTAGAAAACTTCAAGACTTTAGATACTACAAAGATACTTTCCTTACGAAGGTCATGCTTCGTGATGATTGTGGCAAATCTTACTGGAAAGAAAGATTTCTTTCTGGTTTACCCACTACGTGAAAATGCGCTAAAAACGACGGCCCAAACCCGTCGTTGAAACACAATTACGACGTCCTTCGGCCGTCGTGTAGGCCGTGGGGAATGGGGGTGTAGTTCATCATAAACGACGGCTTATAGCAGTCGTTATTATGTCGGAAAGAACGACTGCTAATGACCGTCGTTTCAATAAACGGCGTATTAAAGCCGTCGTTTATTTCTCGGCATACGATTTAAAAAAAAAATTAATTTTATTATCAACGACGGCCAATAGCCGTCGTTTTTGACGAAAAATTTTAAAAAAAAACTCACTATTTTTTCCTTAGATGAACCTGTCAGTTATACATTTTACCTAAATGAACCTGTCAATTATACATTTTACCTGCAAATTCTCTTTAATATACATTTAGTCCAACCCATCACACAATACAATACACAACTTCATCTTCTAATTATCAAGCAAACGAGGCAATCACACGCACAAACAACGAAAAGATAAATACTTAACCAATTTATATGTCAATACAAAAGTCAAAGAAATTTAACACAATATTTGGGCCAAATGATAGTTTCGCCAATGCTAATATCTCCAAGTGTTCCCACTCGTTCATACAAATCTGTATTTTGATCATAGATGTCATCTACTATAACGCTATATACTTCAGGATTTTGTGGTACATCGCCATGAATCCGTCCCAAGGCAATAATTGCTCCTCTAAAATTCTTTAATAAACATTGCCTGGAAGTTGGGGGTGACTCGGGGAGAGAATGCCGCCTTCCCTACAAACATTAAAAAGAGTTTGTTAAACAATAAACCTCAAAAGAAAAACAATATAAGAGTAGTCAATATGATCATTTACATGTCAAGCTTCCATAATAACAAATAAACCAATAAGATACTTTACATATATGCTAAGCTTACAAAAAAATATATAATAGCTAAGTTGTAAGTTGGGACTATTCTCCTCTTCCTCCTCCTCCTAGGATTTCTGGGAAAATCCAGGAGACTACTTTTTTTTGGTAGAACCCCAAAGATTATACATTCAATTCACTGCTCACATAAAGACAAACGCAGCTCTCTGATGATGTCTGCATCATTAACTCATCTACAAACCCTTTAACAAAAACCAGCCGTGGATTTATTAAACAAGACTCAAACCTGTGGACTCTAACGTCCAAACAAACTCTCACCTTTTTTTTTTCCTTACTGTTAAATTCTCTCTCTCTCGCATCTGTATGTATAGCAAGTCTGGTACAAAGGCGAGAAAAAGGACTTGGGATCATCTCCAGTTGGTGCTGGCGAGACAATGGTGTCATATATTTCATGTCCCTCTTTAGAAGACTCTGAGTAACTAACATTTCTGGGGTTCTTGTTTTCAAGTTAGGCGCTCTGCTCTCTAATCCCCTAACTACTGCTAAAAATGTTAACAGGAGCTACGGCTTAACCATACTTTTGACTACGTAGAACAAAAATGTCTGACTACCACTAATAACTGCTAACTAGGGTTGCGGCCTAACCGTATTGGCCTAACCCAAAAAAATAAAAAAAATACAGTCGGACTCAGATATCTCTACACCAGGAAAAAAAAAAAATCAAAAGAAACAGACAAAAGTAACCCCCAAAATCTGATTGCGTTGGGAAACAATCCCACCATCCTCCATTTTTATCTACTTGCTGGCTGCTTGTGCAAAAGATTTATTAACCTCTTAGTTCATTGACACTTAGTTTATGTTAATGAAATAATGAGATTGATTTTAGATACAAAGTGCAAAAGATATGTATATTTGGAACATTAATCATTTATGGTATGTATTTGCTAAAACAATGGGGGTGTTGATGGTCTCATCTGAATTGGGTCAAGGTAAACTTGAACCTCTTGAATCTATGTGAAATTTACCTGAAAGAAGGTATCATTTCCCAATAAAAACAGCTTACACTCCCAACAAAATGGCACTGAGGATGGAGGAGCATTGTAATAGAACTTTACTCGATATGATGAGGTCCATGATATAGTTACGAGTGAGCTGCAGCATGGTCGAAAACCAAATCTATCAAGTTGGCAAGAACTGACTGTTGGGTGTTCCATCTTTAGTAACTAAATGTTGTATGGAAGCATTGATGAGAGCTACTCCTTTTGCTGGTTATACCCTTTTAAGAGAACTATTTTCCATTTACAGAAAGAACAAAACCTGAATTGGGAGGACCCTTTCACTAGTTAGGATTCTCACTTCTCATGTGGAATTGATTATTAGAATAATCTGAAAATTAGTTAAATTAACTTGAACCCAACTACAAACTCAAGGTGGTGTAATTTGAATAGTTGAAAGGAGAGCTGTAAGTTTAAAAAGAAAAGTTGTAAAGAGAAATAGGATAAGAAGAAAAGAGGCTGATTAATGGACACTTCTGGAATTTGAAAGATGAAGAAGTCAGGGATGAAGATAACTGTAATTGACTTTAAGGCGGACCTAAGCTGAATACAGCAGAATTAATGGGAGTGCAGTAAGCAAGTCAAAGTAAATCGAGCTATTTACCCAAGCTTGCTCAAAACCAATCGAAATCGACACTACCTAAAAATGTCTAAACATATTCAAAAATACCAGATAGGGTTAGGATGGCCATTGTGTAATAATAAAAAATAGAGATTTAACTAATACATGACTTTCGCGGATTAGTTAAAGGAAAAATCTTATGTGCTGTTTGTTTTCTCATTAGTTCATGAACCAAAACTCAAATGATACGAAGGTACTATATTGCTGGTTGTGCCAATTGGATGCTCGAGATTGCTTTAATGTCTCTTTACATCCAAATGACTCCTATGAATGGGGTAAGAAGATCTCCTTTTCTTTCTTGAGTAAGAAATAGAGTGTGTGAATTTTAGAACAAGGTCAATAATGACCCAGCTACTTCGCATACAAATTGCTAAGAACAGTAATATTCGGCAATCAAGAAAAAAATCATCTAAGACAATTTTTCTAGCTGAAAATTTACACAGAGTAAGTCACAAATAAATAATGCACAACAATGGAAAAATTCTAGCAAAATTGGAACCCGGGATACTAACCAAGTATTGCAAGGAAAAAAGAACAAGAAAGTAATTCCCCATGTGAACACAAATAGATAGGATATAACTTGAGAGATTCAGGTGTCAATTAGTTAGAACATTCCAATTAAAACAATCGAGAATAATTCAATGGATGGTGAGGTGTTGTTAATATTGAGAGATTAGAAAATACATACAACGCAACATTGCGGTTCTCACATAATGTGAGTTTACCTTTTACCAAGCTACACAATTCCTGCAAAACTGTTCTTAAATTTCCTCCTCATTGTTTGTAAATTACAGAAAAAGCTCAATATCTGTGGTTACGGCAGGTGACAACCAACATGAATGCTAAAGATACAACATGGCAACCAAACATGGGCATTCTTTTTTTAAGTCCCTTCCAATTGGTTGCTGTTTATGTATTTCAAACCGAGCATGGGCTCTGCAGCAGCAGAATACAGTGGTTTCAGAATAAAGGGCCCACTAGGGTATAAGCTTCACCCAGAATGGGTATGAATGAGTGCAGATAGATTTTCAAGACAGAACTTAGTTTGATGGATATATCAACATGCGCAAGGCAGTGCTAATTGACAAAGGCTTCACCCACAAAGGGTTTGAAAGAGAGGAGTCTTTTTCTCTCATGATATGCTTCTCCTGATTTCATATCAAGATTTAGTTGGCTTTCATGAATTGGGGTTCCTTGGATTTCAGGGAGCTTTCACTCATCAAGATTTTAATTAATATAGTATCTAAACGACTAAACCCAATTATCAGAAACAGAGCTCCGGATCAAAATTTATCACAAAAAATAAAAACTTATAATAATCTGTAAATTCGAATGTAATAAATAGTTTCAAAATTTATACCTGGGAAGTACTACAAAACTCTGAGGAATCTGGCATATGTGCCCCATGAGTAGAAAACTCGGAAGATGAACGCCCCTTCATATTCTCTTCAAAAATTGAAAGTCGTTTGCTAAGGGCCTCAACTTTTGCCTCAAGGCTTTTAGATTCTTTCTTCCCCCGTTTAATAGCCTCCTTGTAAGGAGCTGACACACGAATAGTGGTCTTAGACACACCACTACCCAGTCCTCGTACACGCCCCCTTCCATCACGACCACATACCTGATAACATAACAAAAATTAACATTAAATGAGGAATTTCAGTAGAAGGAATACAATACAAGAAGAGAGAAAGGAATCACATACCTGTGCAACAGGGTCATTATCTAAATCTGCATGTCCTAGTGATGGATCCATGCTAATAATTTGTCTTATTTCATCCTACAAAAAATAGAATTAGTTAGAAAAACTTATATTAATTGCTTATTGATAAAATAAAATAAAATAAAAAACTAGAGTTTTTATTCTCACTATTTGTTGGCTTGTGACAGGATAAGGGCAAGTCCCATCTATCTTTGTATGGGTGGCCACATATACTTCTGTTCTTGACACTGTACCACTAGAGCTCTTTCTTTTCTGTAAAAGAAAATATACAATTAAATAAGCAAGCATTAACATCTTATTTAATGATTAAAGCTCCTCACAGCATCTTTGCCATCATAATATTACCATAAAGTAATAATTAATAATAATCAAGCATTCACATCATATTATTACCAGATCCTCGGCAGTTCTCGCTGCTCCTCGTCTACCAGACGTGTGCGGGCTCTTCATCTGCTCCCTAGAATACTTGCCCTTTGCCCGACGAGCCTTGACTTCATCTGTTGAACACATATCAACAAATTTCTCCCAATCTTCACTCCTCACCTGATGATGTGGATTTCTTTTTCGTTCGGCATCCGTTTCGAATTTGTCGTAATGTAGGTGGAGCTCGTGTTTCCAATTCCTCCAGGTGGAGTTGGCAGACTTCAATACTGCATCTTTATGTATGATTGGAACATTATACTGGGACTGTGATCAACATTAGAAGATAAATCATATTTGTCAATATAAAATGAAAATAAATTATAATAACAATCACATGCACTCACCATGACAAGAGTCCAAATAAGCTCCTTGATTTCATCTGGAACTACAACCCAACTAGTGTATATAGGTGGACAATGTGTCCTCGTGACCTTCCCCACAAATGTCGAAAACTTTGTCTCACCAATGAACTGCCCATCTTCATTAAATTCGGCTAAGCGACGTTCATCTACACAAAAAATATATTATTAGGTAACAATTAATAACAAATATTAAGCAAATGAATGTAATAAACTCACCACTTTGTCCAGACCCACTAGGTTCAGACCCACTAGGTTGAGACCCACTAGGTTCAGACCCACTTGATTGCTCTTGGCTCATTTCTGCAATTTTTTATAACAAAACTAATATAAAATGGGAACGAACTTATAATTATCCAACAAGTAAGCAAGTACATAAAGAAATGAGATTAATAATTAAATGCTACAAAAAATGCAGAAAATCCACGTACATGAATGATAGAGGAACAAACTTATAAGTTCCCATTGTAAGCAAGCAAGTACATAAAGAAACACAAAGAACATTCAGTAAATAATCTTATTCCATTGATAATTCATGTCAAAGATGTTTACATTCAAAATAAGCAAGCAAGTACATGCTAAATACATTCATTTTCATCATCTTCTACTATATCAGCGACTAATGCAGATGTTAAACTATCTGCTTTCATTCTTGCTTCAAACACTAAGGGATCTTCATAAGCATCCACATCTCGATGTAATCTCTTTGGAGCATCTAAGACAACATACCAATTATCCCTAGTGTGATCCTTGCAATAAAAGACCTGAGTGGCTTGAGATGCAAGAATAAACGGCTCATCATCTTCCTTTAAATTTCTTCTGAACCTCCCCCAGGTTAGCAAAGATCAAGTTTGTTTCTGGATCAACATAACATCCATTTGATTTATCTTCTATACGCACCCAATCACAAAAGAATACTACTTCTTTGAAATCATAGTAATTCAATTCAAGAATTTGTTTGATGATGCCATAATAAGTGACTTCTTCTTCCACAAGGTTCTTATCTTTGGCACTTGCCCTGAAACTAGTAACAGCCTTTATGGAGACTCCACTATTCTGTGTCGTCATGCTCATTTCCCATTCCGCTGTACAAAAAACATATCCATTTACCGCATATGCACTATATGATAAGGCATTTAAGTCTGGACCATCAGCAAGCCTCTTCAGGGTAGATGTTTTTTCTTTTTCTAGTTGTTGTCGTAACCAAGGAATGTAATCCATCGCTTTTTTTGTTTGTTGATTGCCTCTTCGACTTTTATCACTAGACATGTGTGATTAAAGGTATGTTTGATACTTCCTGTGAATGCAAATAATAGATCTTTAAATTAAGTATTAAAGTGTGTTAAAATCAAAATAATAATTGTAAAGATATAAATATCAAATTTTGCTTACTTCTCCCACTCAGCATTTTCAGGGCATTGTTGTAGAACCCATCTGCGTGCTTGCTGGTAAAGCAAATGTGGGAGACGGTAGGCCTTTCCCTTTTTATCAATAGGATAGGCAAATTCAACTTCATCATCTCTCAATGCCCTTCGTCCCCGCTTATGGCTTCCTTCCCTACCATTAGGCATGTACTCCATGCAGAACCTCATTGATTCTTCCATGAGGTACTGTTCTGTAATAGAGCCCTCTGGAAAAGTTTGATTCACTACATATCGTTTGTATGTTTTCATCATCCTGTAAACGATAACATCAATCAACTATTGATACGATACCTTTAAATTAAAAAAACTATGTAATCCAAAATAATTTTAATTTACCTCTCAAAAGGATACATCCATCGATATCTAACAGGTCCGCAAACCTGTGCCTCCTCTGCCAAGTGCACAACGAGGTGTGTCATGGAAACAAAAAATGATGGCGGGAAGTATTTTTCGAACACACATAGTGTTTCAACAATGCGTTTTCTCATCTCCGAAAGCTCAATACGGACAATAACCTTGGAACATAGGATATTGAAAAATATTGACAATTGTCGAATAGCAGCACGCAATGGCTTATGTTTCTTGAATGCGTGCATCAATAACACTGGTAGTAGTTGTTGTAGAAGGATGTGATAATCATGTGACTTCAAGCCTTTAAGTTGAAAATCCTGCAAACTAACATTATGTTTCCAATTTGCACTGTATCCGATAGGAACCTTCAAATTATGCAAAGTTTTACAAATTATCTCTTTCTCCACTCGAGACAAAGAAAAAGGAGCTTTTAGAAAAGATACTTTGTCATTTTTTTCAATCGGCCATAGATTTCTTCTTATCTTCATAGCCTTAAGGTCCTTACGGGCTTCAATATCATCTTTCGTCTTACCCTTCGTGTCCATAATTGTTGCAATTAAATTCTCTGCAATATTTTTTTCCACATGCATTACATCCAAATTATGACGAATATGCAAATCCTGTACAAATGAACGAGATATGTTATTATCAATGCGATATATTCCACAAAACATTAATATTATAAAACATCTTATAAAGCACCTTCCAGTATGGTAAGTCAAACAAGATTGATCTCTTTGACCATGCAGTGCTTTCCTCGGTCGTGGACTTCTTCCTCTTCTTTCCTGCTACCTTTCCAAACTTAGTCTGAATAGCTTCCATTTTGCATAATACTTCAAACTCATTCAAACGGCGAGGATGTTTCCTAAGTTCTTCTTTCCCATTAAATTGTGATTTTTGACTCCTGAAAGGATGACTTAAATCTGCTAGGAATCTTCTATGACCCATGTAGGCAAACTTTTTTCCATGTGATAGCCACACTGAGTCTGTCCCTTCACTGCAAACAGGACAACCATACTTTCCTGCGGTCCTACAACCCGAAAGATGGCCGTACGCTGGAAAATCATGTATAGCCCACAACAAAATTGCTTTCATGATGAACCTATTCTTAGTGTGAGAGTCATATGTTATGGTTCCAGTAGACCACAATTCATTCAACTCTGCGACCAATGGCTGCAAGTAGACATCAATGTCATGTCCTGGACCATTTGGGCCAGGAATCAATAGTGTTAGTATGGTAAATTCCTTACGCATGCATAAAGATGGGGGAAGATTGTAAGGAACAATCATAACAGGCCAGCAACTATAAGAGTTACTCTTGTTCCCAAAAGGATTGAATCCATCTGTTGCAAGGCCTAGCCGAACATTACGTGGTTCAGCAGCAAAGTCACTCCACCTAATATTTAATGATTTCCAACAAGAAGAATCTACCGGATGGCGCATGTGGCTATCATTTTCAACTGAATTTGCATGCCATTTCATACTCTCTGCAATCCATGGTACACTATACATTCTTTGCAACCTCTGTGTCAATGGAAAATATCTTAGCTTCTTCCACGGTAAAGGTTTAGCCTTCGGCTTTGAGTTGTCCACCGGTTTCCATCTGCTTTCACCACACGTAGGACAACTATCCTTACTAGCATGCTCTCTCCAGTATAGTATGCAATCATTACGACATGCATGGATAATCTGGTAGTCCATACGCAAAGACTTGATCAACTTCTTCGCAGTGTAGGTACTATCCGGCAAAGTGTTCTCATCTGGTAAAATCTTTTTGATCGTTTCTAATAGCTCTGTGAAGCTATTATTAGACCACTGATGTCTAGCTTTCATGCTCAACAACTGAACAATGACTGATAATTTTGTGTGCTCACCTCGACACGAGGGATATAGGGGTTGCATCGCATCCTCCATTAACTTCTTGAACTGAATATCCTCCTGTGAATCACCTGAAGCTTGACCGTCATCTTTATCATGAACTTCATTTAGGCATGTATCCATGTCATCGGGACTAACACGTCCAAATGTGTTATTCAACATATCTGTCATTCTTGGGTACAAATCTTCATGTTGATTGCTAGTCGACGTACTAGGAACCCCAACATTATCATGATTTATCAGAAATGGTTCTCCATGGTTGATCCACCTTGTGTACGACTTATCTATACCATCACATATTAAATGCTCTGAGATAACTTCTAGGGTTTTCTTCCCTTGCAGATTACGACATTTAACACAAGGACAACAATGCCAATCAACACCCTTACAATTCTATTTTGCGAATGATAGGAATGATGCAACACCTTCAAGGTATTCAAAAGGCATCCTCGGTGCTGTCATCCACTCCTTGCTTGGGGGGGTCGAAGAAGACATCTTCTAGTTAGCTGGGTAAAAATTCAAAATGATATAAGAAACTTGGAATCTAATGTTCACAATGATATAATTACATATATTATAATGTATTTATAGAAGTTGGCTTTTTGAAACCTTCACCCGAACCCAATCCAAAGTAAGCTTGGGTTTGGCATTTCTCAATTATTCATTTTTTTCCTCTCATTCTCTCTGATCTCATCATCATTTCTCTCGAAGAGAAAGAGGAACTCAAAAAATAAAGAAATAGAGTTGGTTTCTTGGTGGCCACCAAGTGTGTGAGGTTTGAGTTATGGAAATATTCTCATTACAGAATGGGTTGTGACAACTGTTGAAACCAAACTACTAGATTAAAGATATATCAGTTTCAGCAGTGACCCCTAAGTACTAAGTAACACCTTGTGGGGTTGTGTTCAATAAAAAAAAATCTTATTTTTTTTTATAGAATAAGTCAAATAAGCTCTATTCTAAACTTGCCAAATGCTAATTCAGAAAGGCATAAGTAGGATGATATCATTCCCCCATAATCCTTGGAGACTATGATTCTAAAAACTCATACAGTGCTCTTTCTATGATCCATGCACCATGGTTGATTGATTTCGAATAAATATCTGAACTTGAAGCGTTTGAAGAAGGGAAACCCTAGAAATATTGGGATATCAACAAAATTAACTGAAAAACACAGTACTAAGCGGCGATGATCTCAAATAGCACGATCAATAACCTGCAACTTCTTAAAATCGGCTGTTCCGGCCAGAAATTTACAGATCCATGTTTAAATATAAACAACTCATGCAAAAAAAAAAGATAGTGAAGATCAAAGACAAAAACTAATGAAACAGTATATAGATTAAAAAGGGAAAAATATATAATAGCAAAGAAACCTTCAATAAATCCAATCGAGAAGCCGGAATTTCATAAGGAGTAACCCCAAAAATTTCGTGAAAATATTTTCCTGAAATTTCAGCGGCGAGAGGAATCAAGAGAAGGAGGAGAAGAACGATACATGACACCGCGTGGAACGGAGCAGCGGCAAGTTCATGAGGAAATTCCGGTTGCCGGAGAATGCAAAGGTGGATCAGGTGAAGGCGGCAATGGAGGATGGGGTTCTTACGATTACTGTTCCAAAGGAGGAGATTAAGAAACTGGATGTGAAGTCCATTGAGATCTCTGGCTGAGTTCTGTTAAATGAATTTGGTTTACCTAGGGTTGGGTTCTTCTAGGGTTCTGATGTCAAATATAATATGATGTTCTGTTTTGTGAATTTTCTGCAGTGACTTTTAAAGATAGAACTTCTATGTTTCTTATCACATTGTGCCAAATGAATCATCATCTGGTATTGTTCAGCTTTGATGATCCATTCGCCATTTCGAATGCTTACAATCATTCATATTCGAAGATAAATCCATCCATTTGATTTTCTGCAATCATTTAGTATTAGGAGGAAATGGGAGCAACTTGATTCAAATTGGTTAGCCATGAACAATTCAGACATTTTGATTTTGTTTGGGTTGTGGGACTATGCTAGCTATACTTCTACTTCTAGCATTGAAGTCAATTAAATAATTATTAAGCACATAAGACTTATCTGGATGCAGTAAATGAACAAATTTTCCTGAAGTCTTGTAAGAAAATTGGAGATATCTTGAAACTGTATGGATGATTGAATCACAGAGAGAGAGAGAGAGAGAATAAAATTTGAATACCAATTATTAAATCTATTTCGATCTAGCCTAGCCAAATTCAATAAAAAAAACGATCATGCCTAAATAAATTTCTGCTCATCCAGAAAATTAAAAAGAGGAAGAAGATCAAACATTGAGAGCAATTTGGCCTTAAAAAAACCCTAGAAAACACAGGACTTGAAGATGAAGGTTTTAAAAATGAACTGATTTACAGTACTTCAGTATATGTATTTGAAAGATGATAAAGTTCGGCCTTTTAAGAACCCGAGCACAGATCTTAGAAGCTAAAGGATAAGCAAAGATTAATCAGCGATAATGCATAGAAAAGAAACAAAATCTTGTAATACGGAACTTTAACCTAAATTCCTCCAAGCGAACCTTATCATCCAGATCTCAACAGCCTAGAAAAATGCAATATTTTCTAATGATTCACGGCAAAAGAGAAAAAATAAACCCTAAAAAACTACTGATCTTTACAAAAACACTATAAAATTGGAACATTGGTCCTGTTTCTCCATAAAATTCTAGATGGTGATCTCAAAGATTACAACAGAACAAAGTACACTATTATCCAAGCATTAGTTCAGAATCTTTTCAAGAACCCTAAAAAACTACTGATCTTTACAAAAAAAAAACATCAAAAGATAAATACCTCAAACCCTAACCGATTATACGACCTCTTGTGCAAACCTCGGCTTTCACCACCACCACCACCACTTGATAATTACCTCTGGGGAAACCGAGAGACGGCCGGCGAGAGGGGAAACTGAGAGATGTCAAGAGAGTGACGTCGGCGAGAGGGGAAACCGAGAGATGTCAAGAGAGTGACATCGGCGAGAGGGGAAACCGAGAGACGGCCGGCGACTAGAGGCCAGAGGGACTGCGAGAGAGAGACGTCGGCGAGCGAGCAGCAGCGAGAGGGGAAACCGAGAGAGCAGAGCAGCCGAGAGAGTGAGAGAGCAGAGCAGAGCAGCCGAGAGAGAGAGAGGAAGAAACCGAGAGAGCAGAACAACCGAGAGAGTGAGAGAGAGTAAGAAACCGAGAGAGATAGAGATAAAGTTAGGGTTAGGGTTCTCAAAGAATGACTGCCATAGGCAGTCGTTTATTGCGCCACTCGTAAGCGACTCACACAAGCCGTCGGTAATTTAACGACATCCTTAAGCCGTCGTTTTTCCCGTCATTTGGTGTCGTTTTTAACTCATTTTCACGTAGTGACCAAACGTATTTGCAGAAACAATTAGGGAAAAATTAGAGACAAAAATAATGGCGAAATTCCTTATGACAAATTAACTTATGGTGATTTAATCACATTAGTCAATACAGAAGGTTTAATCTTATGTAGAGCTTTAAGACTCAAAGATAAACTCAAAAGAGATCAAGTTACTAGCAGAAAAGAACTTGGTTCTTTCTGTGAACAATTTGGTTTTGATTGTGAAGAAAATAAAACACTTAAACACAAAAAATCAAAACACAAATACATTAAACCTCACAAACACAAAAATCATCATAAAGGAATAGAAAAAAATAGCCAATATTACAAACAAAAATATTCTAAACAGAAATCGAGATCTAAATATCAAAGAAAATCTCCTTCAAAAATGTCAAAATGGTTTTCTCACTCTAAACCATCTTCTTCAAAACAACCCAACAAATTCACTAAACCTCCAATTTGTTTCAATTGTGGTAAAGAAGGACATCTTAAACCAAATTGCCCTGAAGAAGCCAAAAAGAAAATTAATGTAATTAATTCTTTAGACATTTCTGAAGAAATCAAAGATCAATTAAAACAATTAATTCTCACTTCATCTGATGATGAAATACCTCAAATTGATGCAATTTATACAAGTACTGATTACTCAATTTCTGATTCTTCTGATTCAGAACCTCTGAAATCAAACTGTCAATGTCCTCAATGTGTTAAAAGTATTAACATGATTACTCAAGAACAAACATTTCTTTTAGATCTAATTGATAAAATCCAAGATCCTCAATTACAAAAAGAATGTTTAATCAAATTAAAAGATAATCTCAAAGGTAAACAACCTCTCAAAAATACTATTTCTTATAACGTTGATGATATCTTTAAGAAATTTGATTTCAAAACACCCCGGGAAAGGGATATAACCATTCAAGATTTACAAACTGAGATTAATTCTATTAAACAAGATATATCACATCTTAAAAATAATACTCATTTTGAACTTAATCAACTTAAAAACCAAATTTCTCAAAAATATTATATACCACACACACATGAAATCACTTCAGATAATGAAGAACCAAATGATCAAAATACAGAAGAACAAATAGAAAAAAAACAAGAATATATCAATTTAATCACACAAACTATTCAACAAAAATGGTTAGTCAATATATCAATCATAGTAAACAAAGAATTTAGACTTGATACAATAGCTCTTATTGATTCAGGTGCTGATTTAAATTGTATTCAAGAAGGTTTAATTCCAACCAAGTATTTTGAAAAAACAAAAGAAATTTTACATACTGCAAGTGGAAGTCAACTTAATATAAAATACAAGTTAACAAAAGCTCACGTATGTAATGAAGGGATATGTATCTCTACACCCTTTATATTAGTAAAAAATCTTACAAGAGAAGTTATTTTAGGTTCTCCTTTTATAACTTTAATCAAACCATTCACAGTAACTCATGAAGGAATTCAAACAATAATTAATACTCAAACTATTAATTTCCAATTTATCAATCCATCACATCTTAAAAACATTAATATAATCAAAGAATATTCCATATTCAAGGAACATCATATTCATTTAATAACTCAAAAACAAAAACAAATCTGTTTTCTAAAAAATGAAATACAATACAAAAAGATTGATGAACAACTCAATGATTGGAAACTACAACAACAAATTAAGAATTTTGAAGAAAAACTCAAAACAGAAGTTTGTTCAGACTTTCCTAATGCTTTTTGGCATAGGAAAAAACATATTGTTGAATTACCTTATATCAAAGATTTTAATGAAACAGATATTAAAACTAAAGCAAGACCAATTCAAATGAATCATGAATTGTTAGAATATTGTAAAAAGGAAATTCAAGAATTACTCAAAAAGAAATTAATCCGTAAATCTCAATCTCCTTGGAGTTGTGCTGCTTTCTATGTTCAGAAAAATGCTGAATTAGAAAGAGGAACACCAAGATTGGTAATTAATTATAAACCACTCAATGATGTTTTACAATGGATAAGATATCCAATACCAAACAAACAAGATCTTTTACAAAAACTAAACAATGCAAAGATTTTCTCAAAGTTTGATATGAAATCAGGATTTTGGCAAATACAGATTTCAGAAAAAGATAAGTACAAAACTGCATTCACAGTTCCTTTTGGACACTATGAATGGAATGTCATGCATTTTGGCCTAAAAAATGCTCATTCGGAATTTCAAAACATAATGAATGAAATATTCAATCCTTACACACAATTTTCAATTGTCTATATTGATGCTGTTTTAATATTCTCAAATTCAATTGATCAACATTGGAAACATCTCAACATATTCTTTTCAATAATCAAACATAATGGTTTGGTAATATCCTCTTCAAAGATTCAATTATTTCAAACAAAAATAAGATTCCTTGGTCACAATATTGAATTTGGAACTTTTATACCAATCAATAGATCTATTGAATTTGCTAGCAAATTTCCTGATGAAATAAAAGATAAAACCCAATTACAAAGATTTTTAGGAAGTCTTAATTATGTATCAAATCATTGTAAAAATCTTAGTCAAATGTGTCAACCATTAAGAGAAAGACTTAAGAAAAATCCTCCTCCTTGGAATAATGAGCATACTCAGATAATCAAACAAATCAAACTATTAGTCAAAACCCTTCCTTGTTTACATTTTGCTGATATAAATCTTCCCAAAATTGTAGAAACTGATGCTTCTGAATTAGGATATGGAGGAATTTTAAAACAAAAAAGAGATAATTTAGAAGAATTAATAAAGTTTACCTCAGGAACTTGGAATCAGGCACAAAAGAATTATTCTACTATCAAAAAAGAGATTTTATCGATAGTATTATGTATTTCAAAATTTCAAAGTAATTTAATAAACCAAACTTTTCTTATTAAAGTAGACTGCAAGGCGGCCAAAAATGTTTTACAAAATGATGTTCAAAATATTGCCTCAAAACAAATATTTGCTAGATGGCAAGCCATTTTATCTGTTTTTGATTTTCAAATAGAATATATCAAAGGAGAAAATAACTCCATCTCTGATTTCTTAACTCGTGAATTTCTGCAGGGTCGGTAATCATGTCCAAAAAGGTCAAAACCTCTAGACCTAAAAATTCCCAATCTTCTTCTCAACAGAAATCTTGGTATGAAAAAGTTCAAGAAGAACTTCAGCATCCTGTTCCTTTACCACCATTAGCCCTGTTAACCACCGGTTCTAGTTCTATGCAACCAACCAAGTCATATGCAAAAGCAATGTCAGTCACTGGATCTCAAAAGGGTACTGTTGTCCCTCAACAACATCAGGCTCTTAGGACCTCGGATCCTATGCCTCTTTCAAAATCACAATATCTTTTAAAATCACAAAAAATGTCTTTATTTCCAATTGAAAAGGGTTTTTCAAATTCAAATCCAAATATTGTTGCTCAAAATATCTTTCACCAAAATTGGGAATTTCCAACTACTGATTTTCGCAAAAAGCAAGAATACTATGAATATATTTTAATTGATACTCAATCTATTTTTATTACACATTATTTTGATCAAGATTGTATTGTCCATTCTACGTGTAGAATTGGTCATGTTATTTCACCCAAAGAGTGGGGTCAAGATCTTGGTACACCAAAACAATTCGTTACCAAATTTGTTCCAACTACTTATTCTGCAGAACAACCCCAACCTCCTCAATTTTTCAATTATTGGGATTATCGTCATGCCTGGTACAACTGTTATTATTTCCAAAATGACAGTCGCCAACATTTTTGGTGTTTTCTGTTCAAATCTTATTTCAATTTCATTGTACCTCTCTGGTTTCTTGACTGGTGGGTATACTTTGGTCCTATTCAGGAACTCTTACCACCAACTGTCCTACAAGGATTCAATCTATTCCAATCAAAATATTTAATCCCAAAAGATTTGTCCCATTTTTCACATATTTATCTTTTCTTTTCATATTTCAAATTAGCTTGGATCATTTCTTGGTCTTATACCTTTGTTCCTTCTCAAACCCAATCCTTCTCCTATCTGGGTCGACAATTCAAAGTAAAATGGTGGGATGAATTCAAGCCATACAAAGCTGTTCCAAAAGCAATCAATCTATGGTTAGTAGATAATCCATCTCTAACCTTGGCATCACCGACTACCTCAACAACTTCAAATAAGTTTGTTCAAGTCAAAGCAAATACTCACAGCAATTTGTTAGCATCTACATCAAAAGAAGAATACAAAAATAAACTCAAGCAAGCATTATTGGATTTGGAAGAAGACGATAGTGATAATGATACTCAAGGATCTGTCAATTTGGGCAATGATAATGAAGACGATTGTTACGGGATTTTCCCAGCAATTCAAAGAAAAGCACAATGATTCAAAGAGAACAGATGGTCAAAAGAAGATACAAGCCAAAAGTCAAAAGCAAACAGTAACAACAGTACAACAAAGTAAGTTACTAAAGACAAAAGAAGATTAAGTGAAAGCAAAAGAATCATTCAAAAGCAGACAGAGTTCAAGATTCGTCCAAGTTACTCAATCAAAGCAGTCAAAAGCAAGAAGTAAAAGACGTCGAAAGCAAGTTACCAAAAGGTAAAGCAAAAGTTAAAACATCAAACACTCAAGTGAAGATTCGTCAAGCAATCAATAAGTTCAGAGGTGCAAGCCATTTACAAGGGAGTTCAATTGAATACCAGAAGCCTTAGTTTTAGTTCTCACCCTTGTAATCTTTTCCTTTCTTTGTTGAAGTTCAACATTTTTCCTCTTTTGTAACCTTCCTCTCTTCTTCCTTCTTTCTTTTTTCTTTCAAATAAGTTGCTGTAAGCGGGAGATTATGGCATCCAATCTGTAACCTTCAGTTCAAAAGGTATTTTCAATTATCAATGTAATTTTGATTTCAATATTCTTCAATATATATTTTCTTTCTTAAAATTGTTATGCCTTTCTCTCTTCAAATTATTTTTACACTGCACACTGTTTAACTGAGAGACCGCTGTAAGCTGCTGCTATTCTACACTGGAATAGAAAAGCGCAACTGTGTCCCTAATCTCAGGACTAACTAGAACAGTACTGTGTACTTAAATGTTATTTTCCGCAATTATAAGATTATCCATGCCTGGGATAGAAATGGTATCAGAGCCAAGGAAGTAGGTAAGGCAACTGATTAGCAGACAGAGATATTGATGAATACTGTGTATTGTTGTTATAATATATTCTCTAAAAGAATTATTCAGTGTATACTGTATGTGTTCCTGAACGTCAGAAGCTGAAGTACCGCTGTAAGTCCTGTGAGAGGCAATAGGGAAACGCTAGACGGTAATACACGATTACAGGGTAGCCACTTCGTAATTCTCGAGAATTTATTATCGCAATAATTCATAATATTCTGACTATATATCTTTCTAATAATAAGTTCTTTATTCAGATCCATGTCTTCGAGATCATGTTCATCTAGTAATAGTGATCATATAGTAAATAGTGAAGAAAGAAATTTAACAAATATTGAAAAGAAATTAGATAATTGGAAAATTCCTAAAATACCAATTCAAAAAATATATAAAAAATGAACTTTTGAATTCTCAAGTGATTATTCAATCAAAACTGTTGAACAAACAATTTCTTTATCTGAAAATCAAAAAGAATTTCAATTATTTAGTGAAAAAGCAATTGAACAACACAAATTAAAATATAGATTCCTGCATGTTGGAATGGTCCAAGTTGCAGTCAAACCCTTAATTCGTGAAGGATTAAATGCTCAAGTACTTTTATGTCTTCGTGACTGTAGACATAATCAGTTCAAAGATTCCTTGTTAGGTTTGGTTCAATCAACTTTATACAATGGTCCAATCTATTTTGATTGTTCCCCAAATTTCTCTCTCTCAATTACTGACAAAAATCTTTTAGAATCTTTAGTGTTAAATCTCCAAACAAATGGTATTGATATGTTACCAGGGTCAGAGCCCTTAACATTAATATATCGAATACATTACAAAATCATGACTACAATGATAAGTCCTTTGGCCTATCATACTAGTCCAAGAAATAAAACAATCTTCATCCAAACAGATTTAACCAAGTCAAAGATTTTAGCTCCAGAGTTTACAACAAACTGGAATGAAGTAGATGTTCCAGTTCAATGGTGTTTACAAAATAAACCTCCACAAAGACAACTCCTTCAAACAGATCTCAAATATCAAGATCAAATAAAAGAACAAGTTGATGGAAAAGTCATAATTGACTTCTCTTCATCAAGATTTCAAATCAATGAGTTAGACTCTGGAAGATTCAACTTTGAACCTTCTAGATCTTCTTGCTCCTCAACTCCTACAAAATCTAGAGTCAATCTGTCAGGATTAAGAAACTTAAATATACCCCAACCAATTTATACGGTTAAAACTCCTCAAAGAATTGAACAAGAAGAAAATGAGTCAAATACATCTCAATCACCTCAATTATCTCCTACACATTCACAAATGCATACACATAATCAAATTGATATGATCGAAAAAGAATTTGAAATTGATAAACCATATATTCGTAAAGATTTTAACTCTCAAGAAAACAAACCACTTAGAGATTGGTACTTCTCAAATTTTGATAAACAAAAAGAAGAATTTTTACAAATATATTATCAATTTTTAACAAAACATAAATGTCAAATGTATTTCTTCAAATTGTTTGAAATATATGCTCAAGATAATTCAATACATTATCCTTTTGCCAAATCTATAAATGAAACTTCAAAATCTTCAATAACATGGCAAACAGCCAAAGATAAAAATGTTGAATCCATACATCCTCCATTAGAAGCAATCAAGATAACTCATCAAGATACCTCGTTAATAGCATCTCCTTTCAAAAGAAAGAATGATTTAAATAATCCTAATGCAAGAGATATTGACAAAATGTTTGAACAAAATAATTATACAAACCAAAACTTAAATACAATAGGAACACAGCTCAATCGAGTAGAAAATTTAATTCAAAAAGAAAAAATTTTACCTCAAGCTGAACCTTCAAAACAAAATGATAAACCAATGTTTATACCACACGAAATTCCAAAACAATTGTCTACACAATTATCATCTAGGAATTTAATGGAAACAATTGATGATAAATTAAACAAATTAAATACAATAATTTACAAATGTGCTCAAGTCCCTGACACACCTGAAACACAAAGTTCACACATCAACATAGTAAAATTAATATTAGATTCTGATCCAAATTTTGATCCAAATACAATTGATCCAAACTCTTTAAATATGTTATCAAAATTACCAAACATATTGGAATCTGATTCAGATGATTTATCTGATATCCAAGATGTTGATCAATTAGAACAAAATTTTACAAAAGACTTAAACAGTTCATTAACTAGAATTCACAATTCAGTCAACAAATTAGATTGGAAAAATGCTCCAACAAAAAACTTTTATCCAAGACCTACGTTTCCTGATATCCAGATCGAGGAACGTGGACAACATCGTCAAGCTTCCTATCATAATGAATCTATCTATGAATGGAATATTGATGCAATGACAGAATATCAAATATTAAATTTACTTCAAGAAATGACAATGGTAGGTACTGCCTACAGGAACAGACATGATTCATCTGATCATTCTGTTGCTCAAATGTTAGTTGCTGGTTTTACTGGTCAACTCAAAGGTTGGTGGGATCATTGTCTCACACAAACAGATAGGCAAACAATTCTTAATGCTTATAAAACCACAAATGATGGAACTACAATTCAAGATGAGAACAATGAACCAATTCAAGATGCTGTTGCAACTTTAATCTTCTCAATAGCAAAATATTTTATAGGTGATCCTTCAAAAATCAAAGATAGATCTTCTGATCTTATAAACAATCTCAAATGTAGAAAACTTCAAGACTTTAGATACTACAAAGATACTTTCCTTACGAAGGTCATGCTTCGTGATAATTGTGGCAAATCTTATTGGAAAGAAAGATTTCTTTCTGGTTTACCAAACGTATTTGCAGAAACAATTAGGGAAAAAATTAGAGACAAAAATAATGGCGAAATTCCTTATGACAAATTAATTTATGGTGATTTAATCACATTAGTCAATACAGAAGGTTTAATCTTATGTAGAGCTTTAAGACTCAAAGATAAACTCAAAAGAGATCAAGTTACTAGCAGAAAAGAACTTGGTTCTTTCTGTGAACAATTTGGTTTTGATTGTGAAAAAAATAAAACACTTAAACACAAAAAATCAAAACACAAATACATTAAACCTCACAAACACAAAAATCATCATAAAGGAATAGAAAAAGATAGCCAATATTACAAACAAAAATATTTTAAACAGAAATCGAGAACTAAATATCAAAGAAAATCTCCTTCAAAAATGTCAAAATGGTTTTCTCACTCTAAACCATCTTCTTCAAAACAACCCAACAAATTCACTAAACCTCCAATTTGTTTCAATTGTGGTAAAGAAGGACATCTTAAACCAAATTGCCCTGAAGAAGCCAAAAAGAAAATTAATGTAATTAATTCTTTAGACATTTCTGAAGAAATCAAAGATCAATTAAAACAATTAATTCTCACTTCATCTGATGATGAAATACCTCAAATTGATGCAATTTATACAAGTACTGATTACTCAATTTCTGATTCTTCTGATTCAGAACCTCTGAAATCAAACTGTCAATGTCCTCAATGTGTTAAAAGTATTAACATGATTACTCAAGAACAAACATTTCTTTTAGATCTAATTGATAAAATCCAAGATCCTCAATTACAAAAGAATGTTTAATCAAATTAAAAGATAATCTCAAAGGTAAACAACCTCTCAAAAATACTATTTCTTATAACGTTGATGATATCTTTAAGAAATTTGATTTCAAAACACCCCGGGAAAGGGATATAACCATTCAAGATTTACAAACTGAGATTAATTCTATTAAACAAGATATATCACATCTTAAAAATAATACTCATTTTGAACTTAATCAACTTAAAAACCAAATTTCTCAAAAATATTATATACCACACACACATGAAATCACTTCAGATAATGAAGAACCAAATGATCAAAATACAGAAGAACAAATAGAAAAAAAACAAGAATATATCAATTTAATCACACAAACTATTCAACAAAAATGGTTAGTCAATATATCAATCATAGTAAACAAAGAATTTAGACTTGATACAATAGCTCTTATTGATTCAGGTGCTGATTTAAATTGTATTCAAGAAGGTTTAATTCCAACCAAGTATTTTGAAAAAACAAAAGAAATTTTACATACTGCAAGTGGAAGTCAACTTAATATAAAATACAAGTTAACAAAAGCTCACGTATGTAATGAAGGGATATGTATCTCTACACCCTTTATATTAGTAAAAAATCTTACAAGAGAAGTTATTTTAGGTTCTCCTTTTATAACTTTAATCAAACCATTCACAGTAACTCATGAAGGAATTCAAACAATAATTAATACTCAAACTATTAATTTCCAATTTATCAATCCATCACATCTTAAAAACATTAATATAATCAAAGAATATTCCATATTCAAGGAACATCATATTCATTTAATAACTCAAAAACAAAAACAAATCTGTTTTCTAAAAAATGAAATACAATACAAAAAGATTGATGAACAACTCAATGATGGAAACTACAACAACAAATTAAGAATTTTGAAGAAAAACTCAAAACAGAAGTTTGTTCAGACTTTCCTAATGCTTTTTGGCATAGGAAAAAACATATTGTTGAATTACCTTATATCAAAGATTTTAATGAAACAGATATTAAAACTAAAGCAAGACCAATTCAAATGAATCATGAATTGTTAGAATATTGTAAAAAGGAAATTCAAGAATTACTCAAAAAGAAATTAATCCGTAAATCTCAATCTCCTTGGAGTTGTGCTGCTTTCTATGTTCAGAAAAATGCTGAATTAGAAAGAGGAACACCAAGATTGGTAATTAATTATAAACCACTCAATGATGTTTTACAATGGATAAGATATCCAATACCAAACAAACAAGATCTTTTACAAAAACTAAACAATGCAAAGATTTTCTCAAAGTTTGATATGAAATCAGGATTTTGGCAAATACAGATTTCAGAAAAAGATAAGTACAAAACTGCATTCACAGTTCCTTTTGGACACTATGAATGGAATGTCATGCATTTTGGCCTAAAAAATGCTCATTCGGAATTTTAAAACATAATGAATGAAATATTCAATCCTTACACACAATTTTCAATTGTCTATATTGATGATGTTTTAATATTCTCAAATTCAATTGATCAACATTGGAAACATCTTAATATATTCTTTTCAACAATCAAAAAAAATGGTTTAGTCATATCTTCCACAAAAATCCGATTTTTTCAAATAAAAATAAGATTTCTTGGTCACAATATTCAATTTGAAACTTTTTTACCAATAGATAGATCTATTGAATTTATTAACAAAATTCATAATATAATCAAATTACAAGATCTTGATTATATTACAACAAACAAGTTTTCAGAGAAAATAAAAAATTTGAATGCAATCATAACATGGAAAAATCTTAGGATAATAAAAATACCAAAACAAGATAAATTATTAACATATATGGCATTAAGGATTTATGATAGATATCTTCCCAAAAGTTTTATATATTCTCTAGAAGAAAAAAATATATTTCCAAAACAATTATTTGATTTCCTCAAAAATATATTTCATTTATATTTGGAAAATATGAATTATCAGATATTATTATTCTATTTTCAGGATATGATGGCTCGAGAAAGATCTTCAAAAGGAAACAATTTTGGAAATATTTTCCTTCAAAATGTTCAACAAAGAAAATACATTTATCCTCATAAAACAAATGAATTATCAAATTTGGAAATCTGCCTTTTGGATAATTTATGGCATGCTAAATCTCTCAATTCTACTCAATTAATGGAAAAATCAATTAATGCTCTGCAGCATTATTTTCTATCAAACAAATCTCAAACTTCCAAAAATTCAAATATCTCTTATATCTCTCTAAGTGATAAGATCCATGAAAATCCTCAATTTTTCTCAAATTTGATTCTCAACCCAAAATTGTCCTTATGCGAAGCTTTCAGAGTCAAATTAAGAAGTCAAGTTCGTACTCAGTTACCAGTCAGCATTCAACAACTTATCTTCTCAAAATCTCTCAGTCAATATCATAAATGGATTCAAGTGTTTTCTCAAATTGAAGCAAAAACCTTTCAGTTGTATAATTCCCGTCTAATTCATTGTCATCCATACAATCTTCTCAAAATATTTAGAACAGATCCAAAATTTCAAGAAGAAAAGATTTGGTTATTTGAAAATGGTTTTACTAGAGGAATTTATTCATATAATCAAAAGGATTTAATAGGATTTCCGCAATGTGTCATTGATGTATGTCAACAACAAATATTAGCAAAACCAGATCCATTCCTTTTCTTAGAAGTCCTAAGTTCCTGTCCAGAATGGTCTGACAATGGTTACCGTCTTTTCCCAACTAGTCATGTAATTCTCATTCATGACAATGATCCTTGCTATAATGTTCTACCTTGTAAAAGAACAAAACCTCATTTCAATAAACTAGACATTCAACAACCCGAAGATTGGGGTCTTAGTCATGTAAATATTTATCAAACCCTCA
>JABCRI010001172.1:0-23713 GCA_015143295.1 Tetracentron sinense | reverse complement strand
TCATGTCGAGGGCTGCTTGAAGACCGACCACACAAGCTTCATATTCGGCGATGTTGTTTGTACAATGGAATCTCATTTTTACGGAGATGGGGATATGATTTCCATTTGGAGACACAAGTACTGCACCCACCCCATTTCCAAATCTATTGACTGCTCCATCAAAGTACATTTTCCAGCTTGCTGAGACATTTGCTTCATCTTCACCTGTTGCAACCAGAATAGACTCATCAGGAAAGTTAACCTTTAGTGGCTCATAGTCAGGAATCGGATGTTCTGCCAAATGATCCGCGATAGCCTGCCCTTTAATTGCCTTTTGAGTCACGTATGTGATATCGAATTCAGATAAGAGCATTTGCCATCTAGCTGTGCGACCGGTAAGAGCTGGCTTCTCAAACAAATATTTCAACGGGTCCATCCTTGCGATCAACACAGTGGTATAATCCAACATATAGTGTCTTAAACATTGAGAGGCCCAGACAAGCGCACAACATGTCTTCTCAATTGAATTATACTTTGCTTCGTAATCCGTGAACTTCTTGCTCAAGTAGTAAATTGCTCTTTCTTTTCTTCCTGACTCATTATGCTGGCCGAGAACACAACCCATAGAATTCTCAAATATTGACAGGTACATCAACAGAGGCCGACCCGGTGTAGGCGGCACCAAGATAGGCGGGCTAAGCAGATATCTCTTTACTTTATCAAATGCTTCTTGACAATCTGAATTCCAATCGGTAGGTTGATTTTTCCTGAGAAGCTTAAAGATGGGCTCACAAATGGGTGTGAGCTGGGCAATGAAACGACTGATATATTGCAATCTCCCCAGGAAACTCCTTACCTCCTTTTGGGTTCTTGGCGGTGGCATGTCGATGATTGCTTTGGCTTTTGTCGGATCAACCTCAATTCCTCTTCTGCTGACGATAAATCCCAACAATTTTCCTATAGAGACTCCAAATACACATTTAGCCGGGTTCAAGCGAAGGCAGTACTTCCTCAGTCTATCAAACAGCTTCTTCAAATTGATCAAGTGGTCTTCTTCCTCCTTGGATTTTACAATCATGTCATCCACATAGACTTCCACTTTTTTATGGATCATGTCATGGAAGATCGCCATCATGGCTCTTTGATATGTTGCTCCAGCATTCTTGAGTCCGAATGGCATAACCTTATAACAGAAGGTCCCCCATGGAGTGATGAACGCTGTTTTCTCTTTATCTTTTTCCGCCATCTTAATTTGATTGTAACCTGAAAAGCCATCCATAAAGGAATACATCCCATGCCCTGCCGTGTTATCGACCAGGACATCAATGTGAGGCAGAGGAAAGTCGTCTTTAGGGCTAGCTTTATTCAGGTTCCGATAGTCGACACACATTCTGACTTTCCCGTCCTTCTTAGGAACTGGAACAATGTTAGAGAGCCACTCAGGGTATGTCGAGACATCCAAGAATCCTGCTTCAAACTGCTTCATAACCTCATCTTTGATCTTTAAAGTCCATTCTGGTCTGAGTCTCCGGAGTTTCTGCTTGACTGGTTTGAATCCATCTAAAACAGGCAAACGATGCTCCACAAGATCTGTATCTAAGCCAGGCATGTCTCGGTAGGACCAAGCAAAAACATCTTGATAGCTTTTCAAAAATTCAATCATGTCTGTTCTTTGTTGCGGGGTCAGATGAGTACCAATTTTCACCATCTTGGGGTCCTCTTCTGAACCCAAATTAATGGATTCAGCTTCGTCTATGTTGGGTTGAGGGCCTCGCTCATGGCGTTCCAAGAGGTCTATGATTTCTTTTGGAGGTTCTTCCTCTGGAATGACATCGTCATCGCATTCTTGCTCAAGGAGCTCAGAATCGAGGGCGACGTTAAAGTTGTACTCATTTTGCTCATATTCAGTTTTATCCTCTTTGTCATATACTGATAAGGGAGGTTTTTTGAAAATTTTTTCTAAAACATAATTTTTAGGGAAAACAAAAATATTTTTGAGGTTTTCTTTTGAAAATTTACCTTCATATTTAAAATTACCTGAGGTTGAAGGTTTATTACAGAAACCCTCAGGCAATGGGCATTCCCTCACAGGTGTTTTTTTTTGGAAGCCGCTGTAGTATCGCTACTGCAAGCGGCCTCATAAGTGAGTGGAGTGATCTCCCAGTTCAACAACTCATAATTACCTTTGACGGGGTAAATCAGATCAGAAACCTTGACCATTCTGTGATAATCAACCATTAGTACCTCAGCATCAGTACTTCTGGGAAACTGGTTCAAGAACTCTTCTTCCTCATCAAGGGCTGGGATGTCCTCATGGTTCATTGGTGGTGGTACTTCCATCTCAAATTCTTCCATTTCTCACTCTTGCTCTTCCTTGAACAATTGTTGCATCAATTCTTCATCATTCATCCAATCATCCTCTTCAAATGATGCCTCTGATACTAACAGAGTTGGTTTGTTAATGTTCATGGTTTCATGCATAACCACAGGATTAGGGTAAATGGAGATAGATGGTGAGGAGTGACTGAGTGAGGACAAGTTTAAATACTCATGAGGTTGGGTGTCGGGTAGGATAAAGTAAGTAGACCGGGGGAAAGTTTCGCGGATGTGAGGGATCGGTCCCAATCTTTCTCTGGATTCTCTTCCTTCCAACCTGGCCCTTCTTCTTTCTCTGACTTTTTTCTCCCTTTCGATCCAATCTTTTCCTTTTGGCTTGTAACCCAAGCCAAACCACGGAATGTAAGTTGTTTCTGGTATGGGTTCTGGTATCCCTTGTGAGTTTAAACCCAAACCTTTTCCTGGTTGAAATCCTTTGTCCATCATTACCCTTGCCACCATCAAATCCACGTTGCCCAACTTGGGCTCTTTCATCACAGAAATGTCTATTGCAGAAACAATTTCAAATGAGTGAAACATGCTCTGGTCTTTTGAAAGCTCCATGTCAATGTAAGGAATATCAGGGGATGGTTGAACTAGTAGATCCTCTTCAGCCAGGACTGTGACAAGCTGATTGTCGACAATGTATTTGACCCTTTGGTGAAGGGTAGAAGGTACAGCTCCGGCCGTGTGAATCCATGGTCGACCAAGTAACAAATTGAATGCCGCTGGAATTTTCACTACTTGAAAAGTGATATCAAAAGTATATGGGCCAACAGTTACGGGCATTTCAATTTCTCCCATCACTTCCCTCTTTGAATTGTCAAAGCCTCTGACTGTCATGCCATTGGGGTAGATATGTGACTCATCCATTCCCAATCTCTGAACTGTGACCCATGGGCAGATATTCAAAGCTGATCCATTGTCAATCAAGACCCGAGCAATCACCATACTCTTGCAAACGACAGTGATATTTAGTGACTTGATATGCCCTCGCTCATCGTGGCTTAACTCTTCATCCGTGAAAGTTATGACATTTGGAGACATGATTTGACCTACCAGATTCTCTAATCCTTGGGAGGATATGTCAGTGGGTACATGAGCTTCATTTAAGACCTTAAGGAGAGACGTTCTGTGATTCTCTGATGTCAGCAAAAGATTTAGGATGGATATCCTAGCTGGTATTTTGCTCAAATGTTCTACCACATTAAATTGGCTTTTTTGAACAATTTTGACAAAATCTGCTGCTTGCTCATTTGATACCCTCCCTTTCTTCCTTAAGGGCTGCCTCGAATTTTCATCTTCCTCATTTTCTGGTGCCTCTATGCTCCCAGTTTCTTTTTCTTTTTCCAACTCTTTCTCTTTCTCAGCTTGTTTCTCTGCTTGTTCTTTTTCTGCTTGCTTTTTCACCCTTTCAGCTTCCATCTCTGCCTTTTTCACTGCCTCTTTTTCTTTTTCAGTTATGATCCCTCTGGTTTTTCTTTTCCTCAGTTCTTCCAAAGTGATATTCTCATCATCATCTGCCTTTTGTGCTTTACCTTTCTCATCAGATTTGTGACACCTGCCTGCCTTTGTCATGTTCCCAACCTCAGCCACTTCATTCTCTACAGTCTCAGCTTTAACAGGAGATACTCGAATGTCGTAGTTCCAAGGAGTTGCCCTGGTGTCCGCAAATGGGAAGGGTTTTGGGGTATTTATGATGATGGTTTTGGGTTTGGTTCAGTATTGAGGGTAATTGGTTCATATTTGGGTAGGCTATTGATGACAATGGGTGTAGGGGATGGATAGTTGAAAATAATAGGTCGGGGCCGAGGATTGTCTTGGATAATGATGGGATTGGATTGAGATTGGCCTTGGATGGTAGTTGAGTGAGTCTGAGGACGGTAGTTAACAGCGATAGGTTGTGGTGATGGGTAGTTGAAGATGATTGGTCGTGGTTGTGGGGGTGTATTGATGGTCATAGGTCCAGTGGGGTTTAGGCTAAGGTGCTGGAATTGTGGGATGGGGTTATGAGGATTGGTGATTGGGCTGGTCGGCTTGGGTTATTGGAAATGACATTGATAGCTAGAAATGACTTCTTCTTGTCAAAGTATACTCGGATCTTTGCACCGGCCTGGGCGATTAACTGGGATGGGTCGAACCCTATCTCTTCGGTTTCAATCATGTTAGTCGTTCGAGACGAGCTAGCATTATTGTTTGCATGAGTAGGAAAAGGATTCTGGTTGATGTTGGTATTCTGGGTAGTAGGAGCAGGGTTGAATATAAGAAGGTTACTGTCTATCAAGTCCTGGATTGCATGCTTGAGAGGGTAGCACCTATCAGTGGAATGGCCCGTTGCTCCCATGTGGAAATCACAGTGTTCGTTTGCATTGAAAAATTTGGAATTAGCTCCATTGCCATTTTTAGGTTCAAGCAGCTTAATCAACTGACCTTCAAGCAGGGTTGGGAGGAGTTCAGAGGGCCGAACAGGAAGCTTGGTGAAAACTCGATACTTCTTTTCATTTGATTGATTCGGGGCCCTATTACCTGGACTGGAAGGGCCAATAGGCGGTACAACCGCAGGTTGAGCTGGCTGAACTGCTTGGGCATAGGCAGGCTGAGGAAGCTGAGCATACACTGGGTAATTGGGTTGAGGGGGTTGACCATATACCGGGTAAGATGGTTGAGTGTACATGGGTTGGGCATAAGAGTTTTGAGGGCGATTGACCATGACTGTCTGAACATCCCCTTCCTTCTTCCCATTGTCTCTTCTTCCATTTACTGGCCTCTTAGTCGTCGCATTTGCTGCAGTCTGTTGCTCAAACATGTTGTGCAAATATTCATAATCCGCAAGCTTACCTGTTTTGATCCCGTCATCAATTCCATCTCCGATGTGAACGATTGTCGCGAAATTTGAAGCATAATATCCCAACAGATAACCATAGTAGGGCTGCTTGAGTGTGGATATGAAGGTTGAGACCATCTCAGTTTCAGTCATTGGGGGTTTTACCCGAGCAGCGACTCATCTCCATCTATGTGCATACTGCTTGAAAGTTTCGGTGCTCTTCTTGTACATCCTTTGCACATCCATGCGATTAGCGACATCGGTGGTATTGAATCGAAAATGGTCAAGAAACACCTCGGCCAGATCCCTCCATACTTTCAGCTTAGTATGGTCAATAGTGGAGTACCAGTCTAATGCTTCTTCGGTCAGACTTCTTTGAAAGAGTTAAAGCAATAGTGGCTCATTGTCGATAAAATCACTTAAAGACCCGATATACAATTTTAAGTGAGCCAGAGGGCATCCCTTTCCATTATACTTGGAGAGTTCCGGACACTTGAATTTTGGAGGCATCTTGGACCCAGGATGCAGGCAGAGGTCCTCTAAGTCAATCTTTCCATAGGTATCCACACCTTTCAACTGTCTAACTTCTGATCTGAGTTCTGATCGGAGTTCTAATTTGAGCTGTGCAATTTGATCACTCATGTCAGCCTTTTGTTTTCCTTTAGATCTCCACTCTTCTTCTTCATAGGTGTCATCCTCTTGTTGGCCACTGGTATGGAATATCACAGTCTGTTTCGGCGGAAGTGACCTGATATTTGTAGAACTAGATGGACCTGTCGGGTTGGCTTGACCTTGTGGTTGATTCGGGGGAGCCTGAGGTTGATCTGGGACAAGTATGTAATTTGGGTGATCCTGGTTTGACTGATTTTGGTTTTGCATGAAATTCATGAACATCTGAGTGAGCCTGTCAAGTTTTTCATTAACTTGATTCAATTCAGTAACAGAGGCATACTCTGTCATATTAGGAGGTGGAGGAGCAGAACTGTTATTGCCAGCACTTTCCATTGTGTTAGATCTCGAGCTAGTAACTATCGGACTTCGAACTGGTACGAAGCGGATGAGCCTTTTGGAGCGTCCAATCTTGCCCCCCCAACCTATATGGAAAAGCCAAACAAGTTGATAGTAAAATGATAGAAACAAAAATTCAAGAGGTATGAGTGATGAGATGAAATGCAATTGAACCTCAAAGGTTTCAATGACGCACAAGTGATGAATGGGATATCGACTTTTGACCCGCATTAGTTGTACAAACTATGATGACCATGTCTTAGAGGGATTACCCATGGGTAAAAATACTAAGTGAATGATGCAAAATTGGAGATACCCGAAGGATTTATACTCCACTATTTTATTTTTATTTATTTATTTATTTATTTTGGAAGATAAAGAGAATGTCACTGCATGAAGTCTGATTATGACACCCAACAAAGGAATAGGATATCACTGCATGAAGTCTGATGTGATACCTAACAAAGAAAAGAGAATATCACTGCATGAAGTCTGATGTGATACCTCAAAAAGTAAAGAGAATACCATTGCATGAAGTCTGATATGGCAACTCAGAAAATTTTAATTGGTTGGATTTGAATTTTTAACTGAAAAGGACTACCCGAAGGAATTATGCCCAGAAAAGGTTGGCGACCCGAAGGAATTACACCGATTGGTTGACAATTTTTAGAAACATTCTCGCTTTTAGAGTCCTAGACCCTTTTAGCGGAAGAAAAGATGGACTACCCGAAGGATTTACACCACCAAAGAGGAATTTTATCATTGATTTTAAAATGAGATTGCTTTAGGGTTTTGAAACCCTTAGCAATCAAATGAGTTACCCGAAGGATTTATGCCACCAAGGATGAGTTAAATGGATTTTATCATTGATTTTAAAATGAGATTGCTTTAGGGTTTTGAAACTCTTAGCAATCAAATAGGCTACCCGAAGGATTTACACCACCAAAGAGGAATTTTATCATTGATTTTAAAATGAGATTGCTTTAGGGTTTTGAAACCCTTAGCAATCAAATGGGCTACCCGAAGGATTTACACCACCAAAGAGGAATTTTATCATTGATTTTAAAATGAGATTGCTTTAGGGTTTTGAAACCCTTAGCAATCAAATGGGCTACCCGAAGGATTTATGCCACCAAGGATGAGTCAAATGGATTTTGTCATTGATTTTAAAATGAGATTGCTTTAGGGTTTTGAAACCCTTTGCAATCAAATGGGCTGCCCGAAGGATTTATGTCATGAGTTGAATGAATTTTATGATTTAGATCTTAAAGAAGATTGCTTTAGGGTTTTTGGAACCCTTAGCAATGGAATGGGCTACCCGAAGGATTTATGCCATGAGTTTTTATGATTGATTTTAAAAGAGATTCCTTTAGGGTTTTGAAACCCTTAGCAATCAAATGGGCTACCCGAAGGATTTATGCCACCAAAGATGAATTTGATTTGATTTTATCGTTAATTGCAAAATGAGATTGCTTTAGGGTTTGGAAACCCTTAGCAATGAAATAGGCTACCCGAAGGATTTATGCCGCCAAAGAATGAATGTCTCCTTTTAATTTTCATCCACAAATAAAAGATTTTATTACAAATTGCCATAAGGAAATACAAGGGGCCTTCAAGGGCGAAAAAAGAAAACTTTTTACACATAGGGCCTTCGAGGGCAACAAAGATAATAAGTCTTGAATTGTCTTCACTTGGGCTCGAGCTTATTTTTCTTGAAGGTTCCTCGCTTACTTCCTTGAAGTTCTCCTCACCTAAACATCATATTTACACAATGAGAATTTTGATTTTTTTAAGGCATGCTTAGGTGAGAATAGCACATCTCTCCTCTTGAAATGAACCAATGCTTACAAGGGTGGAGGTACCCTTTTGACATGAGTCATGCACGAATGCTTATGAAAAGGTTTTGGGTAATCATTACCCTAAACCAAATGGGAGGTTTCTCTAAAAAGTGAGTCAAAGACTCACCTAAGGGGTTGCATTTGAACATGATAAGACCAAATATGGGTGAGGTACCCACATGAAAGATGAACTCTTGTCATGCATGAAGCTAGGGTAAGAAACCCTTGCTTTCCATGAACTCTTATGCATGTATGTATGACAAAATGAATCGCATATGGGGTTTGAGAATGAACATTAATCATAACATTCATATACAAAATTTAGCATTGCAATATCATTACCCAACAACATTAAAACATATCATCAATGAGCATAACAAAATATGGCATCATAAGCTTAGAACACAAGTACGTCAATTCATGATAAAAGCATCATAATATGGCATTTCAACACATCATCATTGATATAGAGAAGTAGAAACAATTTATATCATATGATTTTAAAGATGTGTCCTAAAGTTATTTTGACATGATATCCCTTCTATATGCTCATGAGTTTGGGGCTCACTAATTCAACCTAGAGGGCTCGGCTCCCAAATCTTCAAACCTCCACGTACGCAAGCGTACGTTTCTTTGGTTGGTGATTCGGGTCGGGGATGTTTCGTTGCCGCTACCGGGGTGCTACCCTCGAGCGCTCAGTTACTTTATCCCCTACTAATCCTAGTAGGTATGATGGGTTGTGGCATGATGCAAGCATGAGGTGCTCAGTGCATTTAGAAAGGAAGAATGAAATTAACATCCAAACACACAATAGAAGCATGTGATATCATGATAATTGAATAATAAAGAACATAAATGCTCAAGGTATGCCAAAGATGGAAACATGCAAACTTTCCGAAGCCATTTTTTTTTTTTTTTCTTTTTATCATCATTTTTCTAAAAACAAAACAAAAGGACTAAGCCGATAAAATAAAAAAATTTCATTTTAAGAAAAAGGGAAAAATGAAAACAATTAAAGGGTCGAACCCTCAATTCCCCAGCAGAGTCGCCAGCTGTGAGATAGCGACCCTTTTTTTTTTTTTTTCGAAAAAATGTTTTTGAAGAGAAAGAACTTTGAGTCGCCACCAATCATCGAGTTATGGTGTGATTGGTCACCGAAATTCATTTTAAAATAAAATCAATGCGAAACCATAATGAGATCCCGGGAAAGGAGGTTCTATTGTGATTTGGGGAAGGTGTTAGGCACCCCAAATCACCCATCCAAAGACGGTAACCTATGATTTCAAAATTCCCATAAAAATCTTTAATAAATCGGCTTAAAAAAATCTTTAATAACCACTCTAATCTAGAAAGGTTAGACATCGTTAGAACACATGAAATGATGATGAAAAAAAAAATTGTCTAAAAATCGGCATTATAACGACTCTAATCTAGAAAGATTAGACATCGTTATATTGCATAAAATGATGATAAAAATCTATCTAAGAATCGGCATTATAACGACTCTAATCTAGAAAGATTAGACATCGTTATATTGTCTAAAATGATGATAAAAATCTATCTAAAAATTGGCATTATAACGACTCTAATCTAGAAAGATTAGACATCGTTATATTGCATAAAATGGTGATAAAAATCTATATAAAAATCGACATTATAACGACTCTAATCTAAAAAGATTAGACATCGTTATATTGTCTAAAATAATGATAAAAATCTATCTAAAAATCGGCATTATAACGACTCTAATCTAGAAAGATTAGACATCGTTATATTGCATAAAATGATGATAAAAAAGGAAAATAAAATGATTTTTTGAAAACAAACATATGTCTAACAATGAATGGAATACCCCTCTTTTCCTTACTATTCACAAAGAGCCCCAATTCGGCGAAACGCGTCGTAGGGGGTCCTTAATGAACATTTTAAGGAGAAGAGGAGCACTTCATTACAATGCTCGAGCAATAATGAGAACGAAAATGTGGGTTTATGGATATCTCTATATCTCATATCTCACAAGGAGCCCCAATTCAGCGAAACGCGTCTTAGGGGGTCCTTAATGAGCATTAGAGCAAAGAAGGGGGAGAATTTTAACAACTTGGCCCATACATCAATTTTTTTTTTTTTTAAAAGGAAATAAAAAAAAAAGTTCTAAAAAAAAGACCTAAGGGTTCCTACCCCTCTTCCTTCCCTTTGAAGCCCCCTAATCGGCGAAACGCGTCATAGGAGGGTCCAAACTACTTGAAGAAAATGGGGGGTAGGTCTTAAAGATTACCTAAGGCTCACATCATAAAAAAAAATAAAAATAAAAGAGAGGGTAAAGAAGAGAAGTAGTACAAAGGAAATGAGATGAGGTAGGGTGTTGGCCTACCTATATGGGTTGGAGACCCACTTGAAATTAAATCTTCAAGCTTTTCCCAAATGCTCCAAGCTCTCCTTCTTTCTCCTTCTTTCTCCTCTCCAAGGCTTTCTTCTTCTAACTCTCTTGGGAGTTGGGGAATTTTGGGAATTTTGGGGCAAAGGGACAAGGATAAAAGAAATTTTTTTTTTCAAGACTTAGAATGCCTTGCAAAGCATGGCTTTCTTAGTCTCTTTTTTGCAGAGTTTTGGCTAGTAAGAGTGGTCCCAAATGGGGTAGAGGGGTGGGGTATTTATAGGGGAGAGGTTGAGGTGAGGAAGTCCCTCAATTCCAATGTGGGACTAAACAAATTTTAGGGGTATTTTAGTCATTAGGGGCATTTTGGTAATTAAAGTGAGATCATCCTTAAGGAAATTTCCAGGTTGTTAGGGGTATAAGTCGTCCAAAACACAAGAATTTTCTAGAAGAAGTTGTGCTGGAATTACAGAAAAACCAAAATGGAGGTAATCCATTTACCTCCATTTCAAAAGTAGGCTAAAAATTTAATGTCTACAATAGTATTACCGACATTTAAGGCTTGGTTTTTATGCAGTGTGTTCGGTGACCCCAGTGAGTCTTGCACATGGTTTTGTAACTGAATTTTGAAAATACCCTTTTAATGTCGGTAATCCAAGTGTGGACATTAAAAATAAGCCTAAAAATGAAATGTCTGTAAATTTATTACCGCCAATAAGGGCCAATGGGGTAATTTCCAAAATCCTACGTGTAAAGGTGTAACCGTTTTGCCCAAAATATCTTTTGTCCAAATATGTCGCTAAATACTTTACCGCCAATCACTTTTTAAGCACATAAATAATTGTCGGTAAAGTAATTACAGACAATAAAATTATAAGCAAAAAAAGAAATGTCTGTAATAAAATTACAGACTTTAGAATTATAGGCAAGAAAGAGACTGTCTGTAATACAATTACAGACATTTTTTTTGGTTTGGTGTATTTACAAAACCGCTACTACATTGGTAGATTGGTCTTTGGCCCATTAACAGAAGATTCTGATACGTCAAATAGTAGCAATAGGGTTCATGGAAATCTCATATTATTAACTTGGGTCTGGTCTCCTTTTTGGATGTTGAAATGACTAAAATACCCCTGCATTAAGATTTAAAGCCCGGGTGATCTTTAGATGGTATTGGATGCTTGTGAAAGGGTTGTAAATGGGTGGATGGGGTTTAATGGTGATCTTGTGGAGTCTGCCTTGCCTTGGGGAAGAAGAAGTAGGAGTAAGAAGAATGAGAGCATGATGATTCCGGGCAAACACAGGGTGTCTACACAGCCTAATCAAGCCAATCCTACCAAAATGTTCGAGTTGTTCAGGACTATCAACACATTCACCACTACAACTTTTGTTGTCTGAAACCGATAGTTCCTGATCAACATTGTTGGTCTCAGACTCAAATCCTGAACCTCCAGTATCAGTATGATTAATTGGTTCATTTGATGCATCTGCATCTATATTCTCATCTTCTCTTCCTACTATAGGAGATGATAATTGAAGTTCCTGTATGTTATTCTCCATGATAGCTAATACTAATGAAATAACGAGCAATAGATGATAAAGGAGATCAAACGCAGTCTTGCAATTAAAGAAACCAGCTTAAATCCAAATGAGCAGCTTAATTTCTACTCATAAAACTGCAAACCCAAAACAATTAAATTGGAGAAGAATAACAACACGTTGAAGCCAAAACCCGTGGATTAAAAAAAATGTAAGAAATTTAAAAAAAAATCTTGAAACTTTCAAAAAGTACAGAGATTTTCGAAGCTTCAAACTGAGGTGTGGAGAGAGATGGAAGTGAAGCTCTCTTAGTATGAGAATGATAGTAGTTGTGAAAGAGCAATCTTATATAGAGGAGAGCTCACCTACTCCCGAATTTTGAGCAATCAAAAATTACTAAGATGTCCTTAAACATGTCCAAATGCAAAATTACAAAAAAAAACTCCTTAATTAAGTATTATCTATTTATTTGTTTTCTTTTACATTAGTAGCCCTAATGTAGAGAGGTCTTTGATGATTTTGAATTGAAATGGCCGAGTTTGTAAGTATATATTCAATTGGCCCCTGAAAATTGCATGATTCAGTTAGTCTCATTCATCCAATTGATGGAATTACCGTTTGAATGTATAAAGTTCCCCAAATCAGATACAATCAAATGTCGCTTCTCATACTAACTCTATGTTGTCACTAAAACCACTCCTAAATATATATTTGGACGTTTTTGGAAGTGAGAATTCAAAGTATTATGATGCATTTAGCGCACTAAAAAACACATTGATTAGACGATCGAGATCATTTAAAGAGTAAACTAAAGAGTACAAGCTAACAATTTGATGATCAATCGATCAACGACCTCGTGTACCAATTGGGATGGGCAGCTAAGTGTATATCCAAAATGGGATTGAGTAGACTTCAAGTTTGAATTATAAAAGCTATAATCATGCATAGAAATGGGTCTTTGTGAGGGTTAAAATTCAATCAAGCAACCATGATCTTGCTCCAAACTCTAACTAGATTTTTACATTTCACTCGGGCATATGATTGGAGCCCCATAACCTGAATTTTGTAGAAATTAAGGTTGACAAAGTTGTTCAATTTTTTCTTCTCCAACCCATTGGGTCGGCCTCAGTCACTAACGATTTTGTCCCAAACTGATCGAGCCAAGCCAAATAGCTCAAGCAAAATTTGAATTTGGTCCGTAAACATGTTAACCCTAAAAATGTAGGATGCGCCAAATTTGAGCATCCATATAACAAGCATGATGTAGTCCTAAGAGGAAAGCCAAATTAGGAAATATATGAGAATTAGTAATCCTAGTGGTATACAAGAAATTTGACGTGGTAGCAAATGGACTTGATGGAGATTGGAGGAGGGCAAATACATAATAAAATTTGAGAAGAGGGATTGTTATAAAAGCACGACTAAAAATAGAAACTAATTTTTCTTGCCCCTACTTTAAGCATATTTAAGTCTTATACCATAGGATTTTCATATCCTGTAAATATCACACATTTAATAAAATTTTATTCCATTCGATTTTGATATCCTTTATATATCACATAAATTTATTGAGAAAGATATTGCTTAGTTGTTGATTTGCATAATATAAATGCACAAGAACTTATGGTTAGTCATTGAAAACCAACTGATTTTATAACGCATTGTAGTGGTCTATGGCTTTAGATCTATGCATTAGCTTGTGGTAGACAAAGGAGTCCCATTATTCTATGTTACATATGAAACAGTCTCCTGGCTTGCTCCAGTTGTTGGACAAATGTTCCCTTGCATGAAGAAGTTGGGTTCGAGTCCGGGTAATGTCGCGGTTGAGAGGACCGTTATTTGTAATAACCTAACTCATAACCTACACTTACTAACATAGATAAATGATAACACATACAATATATAATACTAGTAAGTAGCCCGTGCAATGCAGTGGAAAAATTTTGAATAAAAATAAAATTCTAGTATAATGTGAATTTATACATCATGATTTATTAAAGTATTAATTATTAAAAAAAAATGATCCTTTACACATCTCAATATCAACCATTTGAAGGTTTGATTATATGATACCCTTCCCCTTTTATATAGAATTCTCACTTGTCAATATGAAATTAGATATATCAACCAATTTATTTAATTCATTTTATAGGTTTTTTTTATAAAGAAAAATCTAAATGCACTCAATCAACAAATGTCCTGTAATTTGGTCTCCTACATTTAACACCCTTCTTGGAGACGTACTCTTCCTCGAACGTATTAGTAAGCATTATACTCCTCATTCAATCATTGAAAATACATAAAACAGAGTCTTAATATATAAAATGATCTTAGCTAAACTATCTCCAATTTTAATTAATAGATTTTAAAAGGGCGTCATTTCCAGTGAAATAAACCCTTTTGCGAATTGTTGTATCCCCTCACAAAATCCCGTAAAAATAAACTGGAGATGCACTAAAATTAGCTCAATTAAACTCAAACCAACCAAAAGAATCCATATTATCCTTATTTTTTCATTGAAATATCCAAAGATAAAAATGCAAAAGCCATTTTCCTCATGTAAAAACTTAAACATAATGTAAATCTGTCTTTAGAATAGACAAAATATGAATAATAATATAAACTTTTTTTTATGTCAGCACCCCATTTTTACCCACCTCTTCAAAGCTCCAAGGATCTATCAAGGCCTAAAAACCTTTCTCCAAGGTCCAAAATGTTTGAAACCAAGTCAAAGCACAAAGCTCAACCCAAAACCCCTTAAAAAAAACCATTTTTGGTCACCTTTGTCCGGGATCGTTCGAACGGTACCAAAATTTTTTTATTGAACATAATTCCAGTAGCCATTTTCGATCTGTTTTAGCACAAACCGTTTGAACGGTCCCAAAACCGTTCGAACGGTATGTGCGCATAAACATTTAAAAAAACCTTTAGAACCCTAATTAGGTCATCCAATTTCGGGATGACCTCACTCCTAACCTACCTAGACTATTCCCAACCTATCCTTACCCTTTAGAAAAACCTATAAATACCCCTTGTTTGAGATTTTAAACCTAATCTTTTATGAAGCCAAAATCCCCCAGAACCCGTGAGAGAATTCTCTCTAAGAAAACCCTAATTCTCTCCAACCCTAATCCTTAAGCCTCTATCTTCAAACCTTAACTCACACCCAACCTTAATCTCCATTAGCCTTCACCCAATTCATACCATCCTCCACACTTTTATTTTTGGAACTCGAGATTTCAAAGAAGGAGAGCATCTCTAGATTTCCAAAAGCTTGAAGACCATCAAGAAGAGCTAAATCACAAGATTTGAACATTGGAGGAGCAAAGGAAGCTAGATTGAGCCTAAATCCGACCTTCAAGCGACGTAAGATTGGGTAAAATTCCTCTGAATTCTCATTTTCCTTCATTTTCAATTTAATTCTTTATAATCCTGCTTGTAAGGAGGTCTAGTCCATTTCTAGAGCTCCATTTCCCTATAGGTTTACTTTTCTTTTAGGATCTTACCATCCCAGCTAAATCTAGGCTTTTCTATACCAAAATCAAGGTATAGGAGGGTCTAGATCATCTAAGGAAGGTAAGATCCACTTTCTTTTGTGTTTTATGCTTTCCTTTACTATAATTCATCTAATCAAATCAATCCAAGGCCAAAAATAGCTCAATTCAAACATATTGTGCAAGAACCATTCAAATGGTTCTCCATTCATTCGAAGGGTTCACGCATAGTAACCATTGTTGCTATGTTCTTCCTTTTGGCTCTCTTTCTAGTTAGATATGAGGATTTCTCCTCATTTTGACCTTCTCACTAATTAGCGTGTCTAGATCTAGGTTATTGAACATAACCTATTTTACAATTTACTGTCTGGGACCATTCGAACGAACCTCAGATCGTTCGAATGATCTAAGAGCAGAATGATTTTTTGGTTGATTTGACCTACTTTTAGTCATCTAACCCTAATTAGACCTTACTTCCCTAACCATGGGTAAAATCAATAAAAATGGACTTGAAACAGGGTTTAGAATCAGTCCAAAATCATATATGTTCGAATGATGCCCATTCTGTTCAAACGAATATGAAATAGTAGATGAAGTCTAGGTTCTGTACACAAACCCTTTGAACTATCCCAAAACTGTATGAACGGTATGTGCACAAAAATGTTGTCTTCTCCATTTTTCTCCACTTAGGTTAGTTTTGACCCTAGTTAGCCCTGGGCTTCCAAATAAGCCTTTCTAATCCCCCCTAAAAGCCCAAAAACAGTATTGTGAGCACGGATTTCATTCGCCCCACTCACAATGGTGTTAGAGATTAGAAGTCATCACTTTTTAATTCAGAAGAGATAAGTCTCGGGTTATGGATAAGGTCTTATGATCTACATTAGAGTTCTAGGTAAGATGTTCGGTTAAGTTTCAGAGAAGGTGTTAGGTACCCTGAGACCCCCATTTTTCAATGGTTACCTACTCCCTAGGTACAAGCCAAATTAAAGTCAAGTATTATTCAAATGCCCCATTTTTAGATTATACTAATCCATGAAAGAAAAGATAACTAGGGTTGAACCCGGGTTGGGTTGCTTACATACTCACATGGGGTGAGATTAAACTAAGCGTAGCTTGGCACATGAGTCTGTGCCAAGGTTAAGGGGAGTGTGTGTGTGTGCACCGAAGTGGCTTAAAGATCCAGTTCGCGGGCTAATGTTGATTGACCGAGTTGGTGAAGTGCATAGTTTAGGATTGATTTGGGCCCGAAGGCCCAGGGTTGAGCTTAGAGACTTGGGATTGGGCTGAAGGCCAAGGATGGACCCGGTAGGCCAAGGATTAGCCTGGTAAGCTAAGGGTTTAGTCTGGTGGACTAAGATTGGGCCCAATAGACTGAGTTGGGCCTAGTAGGCTAAGGATTAGCTTAACCGGAGTTAAGAGATGGGTTAACCATGGTTAGGATTGCTAACCATGGTTGGTAAGGTCAAAATTCAAATTTTTTGTGTTTTTGCATTTTTTATATATTTTTGGGAATTTTTTGGATTTTTTCAAAGGTTAAATGACTTTGACTATTGTGAAAAGCTAACCGGAGTTGAGTTAACCCCAATTAATAGGTATGGTTTGGTGAGGGTGGGCCCAGGTAGCATGGAAGGGCCTAGAATGGCCTCCTAGCAGGTCTGGGCCCTACAAGGGCCACTGTTTGAGGAAAAACTAAAAAATGCGGTAATTATTCTACCGTCATTTCCAATCTTGCACAAATTGAAAATGATGGTAGGATAATTCCCGTCATTCCTAGTTTTCCTGGAACAATCGCTTTGCAGGCATAGCAAGGTGAGGGGAGTGATACCCAAAGGGTGCTGGACCCATGAAAATGTTCAGGGGACTTTGGCAAGTATCCTGGGCCTGCTGTGGGCCCTGGGTATGGTCTGAGATGGGCCCACAGTGGCCATTTTCGCACTACAACATGAATCCCAGAATAGCGGTAGATTGTTTACCGTAATTCTAGATAGTTTTCATTTAGGGTGATTTTAACCATGGTTAAGCTACTAGGTGAGCCTGGAAGGACCAGGGTAGGCTGAGGGAGGTCCTAGGGACCAAGTCTGGGCCCTGAAATGAACCAGGGCTCAACCAATGAGGGCCTCTGGCCACTAGAATGGGAAGATCAGAAATGGTAGTACTATGTTTACTGCCATTTCTGAGTTTTTCCAGAAACTTAATTTCACCCCATAGTGTTGTACTACATTGCTTCCAGGGGATTTCTCATGGACTGAGGACCCTCTGGAAGGTCTGAGGAGGTTGGAGGCTATGAGGCTGAGGTTTTTACCCATGAGGGGTCCCCCATTCTTATGAGGAAGGTAGGAGGAGCCCCTGCTCTTGGGTCATGCAGCAAACTAGAAAATGAGATCCCCTGGAGTAGGACCAGGGGCTCACAGAAGTGTTTTTATGGAAAAAGGGGTAGGGGAGGCCGTACCTTTCTGCTACCCTTCACCAGTGGTGGTGGCGCATGGTGGTGGTGGTGCACGATGGTGGTGTTGCACGGCTGGGAGAAGACCTAGGATGGTCCTGGGAGCTTCTGGTGCCTTGGTGGAAGGGGGTAGCTAGGACACAAGGGAGCAGAATTTCAGATAGGGAGTTCAAGTGTCCAAGATGAAGTGGGGGGAGGTTGGTTTTTATAGGAGGTTTATGGACACAGGGGGAATAGTACAGGGGTAGGCGGAGGCTGCAGGAGGGAGTGGGGGGTGCCAGAAGCGTGCCTGAGCACTAGGGGGAGCAGGTGAGCTGCAAAACACGCAAACAGGGAATGACGGTAATTCCAGTACCGTCATTCTCCTGCAAAGCTAAAAGTTAATGGCGGTAGAAATTGTACCCCCATTACTGGTTTTTACCCAAAAACGGGCCTGACCCAACTTGTACGCAGTACGGACTTGGGGATTCAGAATTTTGGGCCCAGTTTGGGCCCAGGCTGGGGTGGGTCAAGGGTTTAAGCCCTAGGGGCCTTGCATGGGTCTTGGGCCCATGCCCTAGGGTTGTAGGGCTAGGCTACGGTTGACCTCAGGCTTACTAGGGTTTGACCTAGGGTTTAGCTAGGGTTTGAGTTAGGGTTAATTAGGGTTTGACCTTAGGCTAACTAGGATTTGACGTAGGGTTAATTAGGGTTTGCCCTAGGCTTTAGCTAGGGTCTGACCTAGGCTTAACTAGGGTTTGACCTAAGGTTAAGAGGGGTTAAACTATGGTTAGACTAGGGTCTGACTAGGTTTTTAGGGTTTTGGCCTAGGGTTTGACTATGGTTTGACCTAAGGTTGAGCTAGGGTTCAATATGGTTGACCAAGGGTTTAGGGTTTAACCAGGGTTGGCCTCGGGTTTACTCGGGATTAACTGGGGTTGACCTAGGGTTTACTCGAGGTTGACTAGAGGTAACTTAGGGTTAGAGAACTTAACTATGGTTAAGGAGTGGTGCAAAAATTTGGTGCTTACAACTATAAAAGTAAAATCCAAAAAAAATTTACAAAATCTAAAAACATTGTAAAATCCAAAATACCAAAAAGAAATCAATCAAAGCCGCGAGATACGTTACCATACTCCGAAATGAGTATAAACTATCTATACTTCGAAATGAGCACTTAAACTACCTCTCACTCCAGAACAAACACTTAAACTACCACTAACTGTGAAATAGAGTATAAACTATGTACGATCATCTCTCTCATGAACTAGTTTGGTCTGATTCCGAAAAGCTGGATAAGTAGGCAACTCAAACAAGGGTGTGACCCCACTAGTTTAGCAACCTCTATCTCCCCCTTCTCAATTATCATTACTAAAATATTAGGCAAAATCAATTTGCAAAAATCTTGTTTGGGAAAACTTAAGAAGTAGGTTATCATCTTAGGATGGGGTCCCAGGGTACCTAACACCTTCCTTGGGACTTAAGCGAATCTCACCTTGGACAGTATGCCCTTGTTCACATCAATTCGGGTCCTATTTCCCTTATAATCAAAAATAGGTGGCAACTTTTTCAAATTTCTAGTCCTTGTTGGGTGTCGTTCCTCTGCATCAGGCCCCCTTCCGAGGAAAGAAAGACAATGATATTTCCCACGCTCACATTATATATCTGAAATTGAAATATGAGAGTTCCTATTGGAATCACCATACTAGTTTCTCTCGTCCAAATCTCAAATCTGAAACTAAATCAGTTCGTTATTTGGTTTTTAGGCTTGAGAAGTATGCCCCACTATTCTAAGTAAGGCTAACCACAAAGATCCAAAAAAAAAAACAAAAATTTAATTTATATAGAAACAATATTGCTTCATTTAGAGAATCTTACTATAACAACTTCTAGAATATGTACAAAGCACAAGAGTCCACATTAGTTCGATTCATATTTACAAAACCTAGAATCTTTAAGATAATTATCTAATACCATCAAATGAACAATATCCTTACTCAAAATTTAGCATATTACTCAAAGTTTTAGAGGCTAAGTTTATAGAACAAATACTTACATATTTGGAGTGTTTAGATAGAGAATTACGCCTTGACTTTGAATTTGCATACCAAAGAACCTGGAATGAATTAGAAAAAATGAAGTTAGTTTAACTCATTTTCAATCGAATAGAAAATCCAATTTAGAAAACAATAATAAAGAGGAAAAAAAAACTATGCACGTAATCAACCACCACCTTCCTCCTATTCTCAAACACCATAGTAGGCTAATGAAGACCATGGGAAGATGTACTCTTTGTTCTATATGTCATACTACGGCAGTGATCAAACTTGAAGATGGCCCATGCAATCAAAAATTGAATGCGTCAAACTCCCAAAAGGCAAAACCCAAAAATTTTCACAGGCCGAATGCTCCATTGATGATTAATTTCAACCACCACTTGAGTTATAAAATAGGAAAGAAAAGGTTAGGAATTCCATAAAATATAAGAATTCTAGAAATTGGAAAAAAAAACGCATATATGCAATGAATGATGTCCCAAATCACATAAGGTTTAACCGAATAGTGTTGCATGTGTTTTTCCCTTCAGAACACCAATAAAATGATGAAAAAGCTCCAAATGTTACATGGTTGAGCTCCTTATATGTAAAAATTAGTTTTGGGATTTAAAACTAGCGGCTTGAGGTCACATGTATGCCCTAGACCATCTCATACATCCGTAGATAGAAATTTTTCCTACATAACATCACTATCATGCATCTTCTTTTCATCATAATCCTGGTTTATTAGGTTATCTAATAAAGTTGTTGGGTGTAATGAGTTGAAGAACATGGAATTGATCTCATATCAGTACACCTTCCAATTATCTACACTACAAGAGGAGCGATATGACACAACAAAATCATCATTGGGTTCCACAAAGGGGTTTGGTAGCCACTCTTTCCTGTATTGTACTCTCTTCTTTTACATGGTAAGAAGACAAGATTTTGTGTTTATTGAGATTCCCTCTAAGTTATAACCAGTGTAAATAAGCTTATAATTTTCTTAAAGCAATAGCGAGTCCATTTGCATACATCAATTGTGGTCTCCACAATACGCTAACTAAAATTATATTTATAAGTGTATAGGCAACCTACACTTGACCATATAAAGGAATATTAATATATGGGAGGAGTGGTTATAGTATGTAGCACCCTGGATATTTTTGACATGTATTAAAGCCTTAAGGTCATTTTCTTGAGTTATAGGTAGGATTTCCGAAATCGTATCTATTGAAAATCCGGGTTGTTGAACTCCATTTGCAGACCAGTCCACTTTGGGGATAATTTGGTCAATGAATTAAGAAGAATTGGAAGATTCTAAAATACCAGAATTGTTCATCTTCAAATGACGAGTCCAACGCAAGTTGAATCGTCAAAATCCGACGAACGAGTCAAAAGTTATGGCCGAAATACCAAAATGGGAAAATCTGAAAATTTACTGTCAGATTTACAAACGATCGTAGGTGAGCTATTATCGATCGTAGAAAATCTACGATCAATCGTAGAATTCCAAAAATGGCCAAACTCTCTATAATGTTTACGATCGATCGTAGGAAACTACGAGCGATCGTAACAGATCTACGATCGATCGTAGATATGTTACAATCGATCGTAGGTCACGGACCCAGATTTTTATTTCGAGATTTTTAGGGTTTCTACTCTCTTGCCTATAAATAGGGGGTTCATTTGGGGGGTTTTTGGCTTACCCTAAACCTAGAGAGAGTCTTTGGGAGATTGAGAGAAGAAGACGGTTCCAAGAAGGAGGTTTTTCATCCTGAGGAGAGTTGAATCATTTGGGTGACCAAGATCATCCCCAAAGCTTGGATTCTTTAAATCTAAGGCAAAGCATGCGAAGAGCACCTCCTCCAAGCTCGGTAGCAACTCCACACTCGATTTTGAGGGTTTTCCCTCACCAATTGAAGGTCGTATCCCTATTCCCAACTTGTCATCTTTCTTTCCTTTATTGTCATGTTTCTCTATTTTATTGCTTTTTCCCTAATTCTTACATACTATGAGTTGGATTTGGTGAATGGATGGTTTGGGTTGAAGAGGATGGATGCCAGGATGGTTGGGTGTGATGGAAACAAATGGGAAATGTATTATACACATAATAAACACACATGGATGTTTGATGAAATGTAAATGATGAAAATAAGAATAAAGACTTAAAGGAAATATTGAACACCAAGTGTTTGATGAAATGTATGTGTGGAGAAATTAAATCACGATTTCAACATTATGATTTAAGGATGAAAGGAACCCATACTCGCTTCTAGAATTGCATAATGGTAGATTTACCTCGCTTCTTAGAATGGCGAATTGTAGATTTACTCGCTTTCTAGAATTGCATGATTGTAGATTTACTTGCTGAAATTATTTGTTGACTTGAATTGCTTTATTCAATTATCTCATGTTAGGAATATACACGCGCCACGAGCATGACATGTAATCAGAATTAGGGTTTTTTTTCAAGCATGGATGAACACCGGATGTCAAGGGATAAACAAGAATAAACTGATCGGTTCACGAATACCATGAAAGCCAACGAAGGGTTGGTTAAAAAGGTGGGCTATTATACTAGGGATATGTCCATCTCGTTTTTCACAAGGACAATGCAAGATGTTAGGTGCGCCTTCGAAGATGAATGTTTCCATGAAGGCGTGTTTGCACTGATTTCAAGTTGCTTCTATTGTATGTCACGAAGAGAGTTGAACTCCTGACTTCAGTTTGACAGTCAATGAGGGATTTTTATAATCGACTTTCAATTGTTCAAGGGCACGAACAGCCCAAACATGCATGACAAGTAAGCACATTTAATTTCAAGAAAGCAAGCATATGAAACTTATGACATGACAAGTTACCTGCCTGAATCGTATTCAAGCAAGTTTTACCAGTACAAGACATGACAAGACAAGGATAGAACGTTTTCACAAGTAACGAAAATGTGATTAATATTTAAGGAATAAAGGCAAAGGAAAGTACACGATGATTTTAACGATGTTAGCGATATGATTTTAAGCATGCATGGAAATACACTACGTACGGTTAGTATTGTTTGCTTATTATTGCATTGTTCTATTGATTGTATATATGCGCTTGCTCCTATAACTTGTTGGGTTAGTAGAGGACCCGCTGAGGTTTCAAACTCAAACCGTAAATTTAATGTTCAGTCAAGGAACTAGTGGAGCTGCTCCTTGGATATACTGTGCTCAAGAGCCATGGGAGAAGAGGAGTACGCGAAGAGAGGTACCTTAGGAGGATCCCAGCTTGGTTGAGTCGGGATATTGGCCATAGTATGTTTTGTTTAGGAGGTAAAGCGAGTATGGTTAAGGGTTATCTTGTATATTTACGGTAGCTATCACCTTGTCTTTTGGTCTTATGGTATATAAATTGGAGATGTTTATAGAGGTACAAGATAGATAGTTGGCTTCCGCTGTGTCATGTATTTGCTTTTGCTGGTGCCCTCTGACTCTGTTTGGCATATAGTTTGTCAAGTGCTAGGCCAAAATGCATGAACTCGTAGGGTGGGTTGGAGCGCGAATAGTAGCCTTTTTATCTTAATATAGAATGTATTTATTGAACCGGCGACATTAACCTGTATGTCCCCCTTGTGGAACTCCCGGTGTTCACGACATACTGGTGCCCCTTGAAAAACTCCATCATAACGGTGATAAAATCATGATGTCCCCTTGTGGACACCCACGTTTGTGTCTCCAACACCTCCTGTGTGCTTTTGAAAAACTCGTCTACGTAGAATGATTTTCTCATGAAGGTCCTACTTATTGGGACACCCTTCTGTGTGGTCCCACGACATGATTGT